>CM030369.1:117361909-117537035 GCA_003604175.2 Clonorchis sinensis
TGTACACGTAAATCTAACTAGCCATGATAGTACTTAGTCACTCACTGAGAATTGGATGACAACTTTTACACTGTTCTTCATGTCAGGCTTATAAAAACAGCCAAGTGACAGGGTAGCAGACAGGTCGAAACATTTATGTTAACTACCCTCTTCACCTTCTTCTGATTCAGTCGTCCGTAAAAATACGTTGTGCTTATGCTTTCATTGGCACTTTCATCTGCATTGCCGTGGATTAAAATTTAATACCGTACTGCCACCCGAAAAATCAAACGGGTGTTGTGATCGGTAGAATTCTAGTGGCATAAATCAGTGCTTGGTCTACAAAACGTGCTATCTCAAGCATTTTTCCTCTAATTACTGTCAACCTTCCACCACCTGTAATACCTTTTGAACAGTAAAATCATTTTTTTTAGAAAATGATACGGTTCTTCGAATATGTAGTTCCTACAGGTTGATGAACAGATTGCTCATAACGATTATCTGCGAGTAAATTTAACTATCTGCCGCCTGCAAGCCGCTTTCAGCCAGAGCCATATTCATTGGAATGTTATCTTCTTTTCACGACTAGTATTTCCAGATCTGGTATTCCCAAGAGACCAAGGCATCCAGAACATTAAGCAAGTGTCAGCACAAATAACATCATTTAATACTCCTCCGTTGAGTCCCAAGGTCTTTTGAAATGCCAAAAGCAGTTCAGCTGTATCAATCAGAACACATATCCACACATTATATTTCATCACCAACAAATGACTGGGTACAGACTCGTTAACTCACACTAACAAAGGTTCTAAGAAAACGGTGGTCGAAGACCTGAAGATGTCTCAGTTTCGCAGCCCGAAAGGGTCACTGCTGACAGCCGTACAACAAAACAGTCCGTACTGTAGCCTGATACACACGTCCACTGAGATTCAAGAATACACCGCTTTGACGCCATAGGTTTTTTTAAATTAGCAAACCCGACCCGAGCCTTTGAGATTCGTGCAATGACCTCATCTGTCACATTACTATCGAACTAATAGAATTTGCAAGATACGTATAACGCGCCACAACTTCAAGCGCCTCTTCTTGGATTGTAAGAGCAGTGTTCAGTGAATGCATGCTCACGAGCATGACCGTATACTTTTTGGGTGAAAAACGCATTTCAAAGGATGGGATGACTTTGTCCAGTTATTCCAAAAATATTTGCGCCTCCTTTTTTCCTCGAAGATATCAACAATGTCGTCCGGCTATTCCATTTTGACAAGGTTTTCATCAGTAAGCATTTAAACCCCAGTATTTTAAAGACCTTTTTCATAAATCCGTTAACCGCGGGAGCAAATACGAATAGAGAGAGTGAGCACCCATGCCACCCACATGCCCGGAAATCTGAGAATAAAAGGAACTTATTACGTCCATAGGCCTCCGGGGCGTTCCTTGCTGTGAATGCGTCTTAAGAAGGACTGAGTTAAATTCCCCTTGGAAATCCTGGGATAACGAAATTACGGGTTCTTTTTGCGTATGATGTTGTTCTAGCACCTGACGGACTGTGAAAAACTGGTTAATGCGATCCCTGCCAGTCCGGAATCCCGTTTGCTGCTCTAAAGTCAGTCCTTCACGAGGCGCCACAAGGCGGCGAAGGACAAGTGACGCCAAGATGTTGTTAAGACTGCGGCCAAACTGATTCCCATAAAATTATCGCACTCAATACCCAGCCTTTATATTAACCGGTTTTCGGTTAGTTCCATAAAAGAGAAATGCCGTTAACCTCAGACATATTTCTCGTGAATAAACATGTAAATACGTTTGCTTCATAGCGTATCTTTAACCGGTTGGCTGTTGCAATGTACTATCATAACAGCCAAGCAACACAGGTGTTCGCCTTCACTCCACCATAAGAACGTTGATTATCACCTTGTTCCTTAACGTCTTCCTGCTGCTCATTGAATACACTACTTTGGCATGAAATCGTTGACGCACTGGGAGGATAGGCAACTTGAACAGCCACAGGGATCAACTGCTAGATTTGCCCATGTTATAAAACACCTCCCGTGCATCAGACGATTAGACTTTCAGGCATTCAGTCTATCGCGTTCACCGCATCCCTACTATACAAATCCTCTGGAACCTCAAACCCCTCACAGGAGTATACTTTTCACAAAGAGCATCAGCACGGCAGCAAACCGAACGATGAATATGATCGTAAAGGCGTCGCTAACGCTCAAATTTCCGTATATTCCGGGTAGAAAATAGTGCGTGTCAACTCCTGTGCGATTAGAGTGGCGGAAAGCACCACCAGCCGTTGGCTTTTTGAATCACCTTGCTCAATACAAGCTACGGCACATTGGCGCCACATCGTAAGGGACTGGAGAGTCCCGTTGATGAATTCCATTCCAAACCAACGAAGCTAACCAAACTGAGTGGCATTGGTTGAAAATAACAGTCCAGAATGATCGGACTTTGTGTCAGCTTAAGAGAATATTTGTAGTTATTAGCAAGTGCCTTCTATCAGTATCTCAGTCTGAAAATCACTATTAGTGCCTGGGCAATTACGCGGTTGAACTTATATTTCTTATCGTACTGTTTAAATAAGCCACAAGCAATTGTTTTTCCCTATCCAACCGACTCAGGAAAGCAAAGCAATGTCGAGCGCTCTGTAGCTCCATATGCTGTCACATTTGACTGACCCGATAGACTGTTATAAGCTTAAAAGACCCCCAGGAGGCGATATAGCACTAGATTAGTGAAATTTGGATAGTAATAAAGCCAGATGGTCTACACACTCCTATATTTTGGGTCGCAAACTACTATAGTCAGTTTACACAAACCACACATTTTTTTTAACTTCTGTCAAAGGGTTGCTGATATTGATTGTGATAATCTTCGGTAAATTAGCGGAACCTTACTAAACTCGGTAAAAGACTTCATCCATCAGCCGCAGAACCACAATGAGGAAGGCGTTGACTTGGGTGTTCTTCTAGACCAGTGATTTCAGGATCAGTATAGGTGTACCTAAGCAGATAAACCATGCCTGAAGATCGGAACAAGGACATATCTCACCGATGCAGGGTATACGTAGCCACGGTGTGTATTAGCATCATGGATACTGCAATGGAGCGGACAATGTAGGTGGAGATTTCGTTTACGCTCAAATGAGGTTTTTTGTAACCCGATTTCCCTCATCGTAGTGAGTGCACAGTTTACACGGCTAGCCGAGAAATGCAGATAGCTGCCATAGTACCCGTACGTCAGGGGAAAAATACGAAATTGCAGAACACACATGGACATCGGAAAGAGTCGTGACGGACACTCGAGACAGGTTCTGCAACCAGAAGTGCCAATTTCTACCAATGGCACCAGATGATGAAATATGTGGAGATGACCTGCCATCTACGTTTACGATGCTGAATTCTGCAGAATCTCACACGTGCCGAGTACTTTACGCCACAATGCGTCATTTGACGACAGGCCTATAGGGAACCATCGAGCCGTCTCCTTTTTTGAGCGGAGTCAGGGAAGTCTCATGCCCTTTTCCCCTTGACGACTAATGCCGATGATACTTAAGAAAATTGATCCACATCTGTACCGTTGATACGCCAAAATCTTTCTTATGGGCTACGAAACCGTCCCACACAAAAAAATCTGGATTACTTGGTTCTCAAGGCTTTTCCCCATGAAATTCTATTCATCACATGTGCAATTCTGACGGCATAGACGACCTATAATAGCGCACGACCACGAAAACCGGGATAGTCCTACTGCTTAAATGAAGGCTGAATTCATTCTGGTTGGGTAGCACAAAATTTCGTTCAGTTACTAGCCGGCCAACTTATGACGTGCCAAAGTAGTAAGTAAACTGTGGCCGTGGGCCTTTCAGCTGAGGTCCAAGAGGAGGCTAGAATTGGTGCAGAACGTAGCTCGGTGAATGAGTCAATAGAAGCGTGCACCCGGTGGTCGGTTATATACCCACATATTTTGCATAGCTTTAAATAATAAAGATAAGCACAAACGCAGCAAAACTACCACGGCAAAACATTGACTTCTTTATTTATTATTTATCCTGATGTAACATTTCACTGTTTGGGCTTCCGGCATGTAGTGTATACGGATATTTGAAGACCGTAAATGTATAAGGTGGTCAAAGAAAACGTTGACATACTAAACCTGTACGGTTGCTTCCTTCGATACTTGTGAAACCCACAAGACTACGCAACCAGAAGCCGACAGTGAAGTTGACGAATTAAGTGTCTCATTTATGCCAGCTCTCAAGCCGAAAGAACCTATACTGTAGCTGTCAGTGCTTGTAATCCAGGCTGACGCTATGGCACAATTAAGACCTCCCCTGGAATGGCAAGTTAAGTCTACAGCCAATGAATGCATACATGAAACGAAAATGCGGTGAACGAAAAGCTTCGACTACTACATTGGGACCATGAAAAACCCGCCAACTGAGTCATTGACCAGTGGTCAGTAGAAAAACTTTGGGTCAAAGTCTTTTAGCACCATGCACTGTGTGTCAATAGAAAGCACTACATTTATCTTACTTGCGCGCATGCCCATTGTGGAGCACACTGAACAAGGTTACTTTACTCGTTCCCTTGTTTTATAGGTCTTGTTTGTCCAGCGTGTCTATGAAATGGTCTCAACTTTTACTTGGTTCGATTAGGTCGTCAGTTTCCCCGTTAACTTTGAACGCGCTGGAGGGCCATCACCAGTTCTTACTACAAACTCATACAACATTCAATAAGAAACAACAGTACTTAGTGTTCGTGTGTTAGTTTAATTTAATTTTAATGCCTATTTACTGAGGTAGAAGCAGTGACGCGAAGGCGCGTGGGGGTGGAAGCTGCTAGCACTCCGATGTTTCCTTGTAGGGAGACATGTCAATGCGGTTTAGTTGTTACCTGAGCTCCTCCGCTTATGTTTTTCCCAATGGAAAGGGTTATAGTGAAAGTCATGGTTTAGTTACTGTGATTGTGCAATCCTTCCTTAATGATTCTTTCCAGTTTGCCTTCATTCGTTTGATGAACTTAATCTGGTGATCCCATAATCATGGTAATCCCTCTTATGACGAAACACTAATGGAGAGCACTCATGTGGCTTCCCACCTTTAGCTACTGATTATCTGAAGGTTCCTCTCCAAAAGAGAGAAAATAAAGTGGACTTCCGTTGCAGAGTACTGTGGAGATATGAATCAGTTTTAACCAAATATAAGACTTCATACGAATTCGGTTTTCACTGGAGACTTACCTGAATCCTAGCTGAATCTCTCGTTCATGATAATCCTTTTTAATTGCATGTACTGCACTAGCCCGCCTTATGTTACATAAGACACTGATCACAGTAACTGTGGGAGATACTCACGTAGATCAACTAAGTTTTTTAAACAGAAAATATACTACGGAATGTAAACAGAAGAGGCCGAAATTGAGACGGACTTGAATCCTGGACCTTACTTTCATGAAACGGATTTTCGCTAGCTACGCCACCGTGGGCTGACATTATGTCACACACGTACACTTAAGCTTGCGTTCAAGAAGTTCCAAGTATATAGCACAGTCAACTTCAGTTTAGTTTAATATCCTTTGGGTATCCAAAAAATCTCAATGTCTCGCCGACTGGGAAAACCGCAAAATAGCCCTTACTGGCTTTGTACTTCTACTCCATTCGGTTCGATGGTAGGGAGTTCAACTCTACCCAGGTGACAAGCTTGTCTATATAAGTAGATAACGGCTGACTGACTGACTTGCTGGCCTCTGAGCAAAAGCTGTTGCTGAAATGCACTTCCTAAATAAAATGCGCAAACCTGTTTTAGGTGGCTGTTTGACGAAAACAAGCATGCTCGTATCTTGTCATATATATATATATATATATATATATATATATGACAAGATACGAGCACCGTTGGCCTCAGTGAACTGATGCTGGCTACTTAGGTTGTCGATCCTGTGGGTAAAACTTCATAACTACCAGGCTGTGTTCGGGGTTCAAACGATTGTTTTTTATCTAAGTATCTCTATACTTATGGTATTGGTTGTTGTAATCTGAAAGTTTATCCCGGTTGAAATAACCGTTGAGAAGTTTTAGGCACTTGCTGTTCCCGCATTAGATGAAATACACTCAGCTGCAAACAACTTTGGTTTTGCGAGTGACTCACCTGGAACCCAGCTGAATCTCCCGTTTATGATGTTTTCAAGCAACTGAATGTGCTGCACCAGGCCACCTCGTGTTTCAGTTGGTACGATATTCGAGGTATCGCGATACATACATGGACGTAATACACTACTCATAAGGTTGATGAAAATTTTTCGACAAACCACGACGGGTTTCGCCCTTCTTGGAGCTCATCAGGTGGACGCAGTCTCCGAGTTTCCTTCGAACTTGTGTTCTGCCTGAACCCAAACTGATATGCAAAATAGTGTATTTGTCAAAGGAGTATGTTCAGTTGCAGGCGGTTGCGGGATTTGTACAGTTCACATTCACATCACTCTCGTTTGAAAAATCGTCCTTCGGTCACGGCGCCACCATTCTTTTCTGTCCACACCAAATTGAAGATGCACTGGACTCGGGTTTAGCTCTTATTAGAGCTCACCAGCAGTGCTTATTCTTGACCGTGCCGGTATTTGAACTCCGGACATATGACCTGCGAGGCGAGCCTGTTACCACTGCTTTGCAAGCGCAATACAGTCAGCACCCTTTCTTTTTTTCGGAGGCCAGGAACACACAGCATCACCAGGCGCTGAACATACTTTAGTCTGTGACTTGGGTCGTGAAACGAATCTAAACTATTTGGGCGCGTACGACTTCTGCGGCCATACCAAATTCTGCAGATTATGCGTCCATCACAAATAATTTACTGTTAAGAAAAAACCAAATCCCCAGATTAATTTTAGAGTTAACCAGAATGTCGGGCTGTGTTATGGTTTTGACTACTATTTTACACACACCTATGAAGACCAGGATACCGAAAAAGGCTCCAAAGAACAAGTTCTGTCATGCAACACCGATTTTGTAAGTATGCAATTACTCTGGGAAGAATAAAGATATATACTGTGCACTGAAGCAAATTTGGTGTCACGGTTGGTCCATTTTTCTGACTTCCCATTTTTGTCATCATTGATAGGTAGAATGATAGACTCTTCCAAAGAACGAGAAGCAGACGCATTTTTCTCCAAGGCGCTGCGTTCATTGGAACCGTAATAATGACAGTCACTCATGCATAGTTCCAGTCGTACGACAGGACGTCTGCCACAACTACTATATGCATGGGCGTGGTGCGATCGTTAGCCTCAAAAAAGGACATGGACACTGAAATAAACGAGAGTATTTGTGGCCGATCGATTACTGTTCGGACTGTTTTAGTGCGAATAAATTTAAATCCTCGTCCTCTTGTGTAATAGACTATAAGTAAGACTACGAGTGACTGATCAGTAAGGCAATTTCTCGCACTTGGACAGTCACTGTTTCTTCAGTGCATCGGTTCACGTCACGTGGTCACGTGTTGACTGGCTCCTGTGGTGACAAATTTTCCCATGGAAGGCTCACGCAAACTGTGTGCAAATTTCTCATAGTTTATTATCATCCGCAGTAGTAAGGCACGTGGTTTCTCAATGCTAGATCCCTTTTAGTCGACCTAGTCCTGTTCCTTTGGTTTCGAACGACAAAACTCAGAATTGGCCCATAAACTGCACTTCCTATCGCAAAGCTGACACGGTGTGTACCAATCTACCCTTACAGAGCAGGATTTTTCTAAGCTTTTATGGATTAAAGTGACTAAACGAAGCTATCCAGAAGCTGAGACTCCTATATTTTCTGTCGGCTTAACCAGTTGCGCGTAATTTCCGAGGCCAGCCATAACACTGTAACAAGTGCCCCATTTATTAATATCCTCATATTGGAAAAAACATCCAATTATTAATTCTTGTTGCACTTCTGGATTGCACTTCTAAAATCCATATAAAACAATAGTAGTGACTCAAACTTTCACACTTCCTGTTGACAGGTATTTTTGGTATTATTTGGAATTAACCGTTCTAGTGAACAGAAATTTAGTCGGAAAATGATCCCATAACATACTGGAATTAGTGTGTAACACAGTTTCAGTAAAGCAACTTCCTTATCGGAATTCAAAGAAATGTAAAGGGTTTCTAGCCACTCATCTGCTAGCAACTTCCATAGCGATGAAAAGTTAACGAGTCTGACCATCTATCTATCTATAATCCTTGCAGGTAAGTAATATGGCTCCTTCCACCACCAGGCAATGCATGTCGGAGCTTTCAATCCCTAAAATGATTCTCAGACTTAATTTTATGGGAATACCCAAACAGGCCAATCTTGTTTTGGAATTCTGCACCCGGTGAGGTCATTCATTCAGGATGACGGGAGTCGTT
Source organism: Clonorchis sinensis (assembly GCA_003604175.2). Taxonomy (NCBI): domain Eukaryota; kingdom Metazoa; phylum Platyhelminthes; class Trematoda; order Opisthorchiida; family Opisthorchiidae; genus Clonorchis; species Clonorchis sinensis. The sequence goes on from CM030369.1 coordinate 117,370,276, forward strand.
TCTACAATTAAAACTGTTTGCCGTCGTGCTTTAATTTTATATCCACTCCGCCAACCTATATCAGTTTATGTACAAGCATATGTATACGTAAACCTCGCCCGTTTATGCATCACCACGTTGGAGATGTGTGAGTGGTCGGCTTCCGACAACTTTTGCATGCTACTATGCTGAAAAAGGTGCGGTATTGCATTGAAACTTAAATAAGTTGATGGATGATGCTGGTATCCCGATGATAAGCAAGTAAGGGTGAAGGTTTCAACTGTTGTGCCACACCGTTTAGGCCAAGTGATGCTTTGCGATGGCGGGACGAAATGGCTCAGTGGTTAGAGCGCGAATTCGCTGACTGAATGGTCCGTGGTTCAAATCCGACCTCTGCCTCTCGACTTCTCTCTCTAGGCCGGGTGAACCTGGCAGTATCCCATCCCTCGTGCTTTCTTCTAGTGGCATGGCAATTAGGCACCGAAAGAGTGCTACAACAGAACGATTTTTTTGCAATAAACCTCCGTTCACCCACCAACCTTATCGTCCCTGATCAAAGACCTGCGTGGAGTGCCACTTTCTGATCAACGCGGAACGTCCATATCTGTAGTACTATATGCGGGCGTCCAGTGATTTGACCACTGTTGAGGGGGGAAGCATATTTGTATGCCGGTGATCCATATATATCGAAATCTACCTTCCTAACATCCATTAACTGTAGGCTACAAATTACGGTGATTTTACCTCTTCTGTCAAGGAAGTCAGACGACTTTCCTGACTTGACGTATGCTTCCTTGATAGAAGACGCACCATCAGCATAATTTGTGATCTACTGGACCGAAATCAATGAATACTAGGAAAGTGGGTTTTGATTTTTGGCTTTAAGTGCATTATCTCCGCTGTTTTGACTAGTAGGAAGCTTCAGAAGTGAAAAGTTCGAACTTCCACTGTACTGTTTCCTGCAGCTGTGAAAATGGTATGCGGTAAACTGTATGATGTTTTAGTGCTAGTCATTCCCTTCCCTTATAGAGGGTGAATAGATTTGTCCCCATAGTTACCATTCCATAACCGTCGGGTTATGGAATGAGGTCACGATGAGTCATTCGGGTGAGGCGCAAGTGCATGCGCTTGTTCAAATGTAACCACTACTAAGAATTCCCCCAACCTAGCTGAAGAAAACGAGGTTGCCACGCACCATAAACTTGCAAGGTCAACCGAGGTTTGCTTCTGGTAGGACAAAAGGACTGCGCGTTTTGAAATCCCAGAGAGTCTCTCAGGTTTAAACAGACGGTAATGTTACCGTTTAGTTACACTTATTAGCTCTGGATTAGAATCAAATCCACGCTCAAATTTTAGACTGATTCTATCAAGGTTTTCGACTAACCTGGTAGCATTCCAGCCACCGTAATTTCTTCAAAAGACAGTGCAACTGCCACCGAGGAAAACACGACTGCAACTTCCCTTCTACATTGTTGCCTTCGCACAACTTTCAAAATGAGCTGTTGCTTTCAAGTTTCAGTCGACCTTTCTGTAAAACTGACCGCAATTTCTGAATGTTTTCGGTATGGCTTAGGGAAACACTAAATTAACACAATGAATGGATGCGAAGATTGATAGTTTTAAACTTAGCCAATGTCAAGTACCACCAGGATACAGTTCAGAAGTTTACCTTCTAAAACACCGTGAAAAACGATACATGCGAAGTGTAATCGATCGACTGTTGGTCTTTGTAGCCCTAGTTTTGGTACTTGTGGTGTTTTACTGATTAAGATATACAGAAAACTGCGAAAATGCGAGGATCAGTCTGCAAACTGGATGGCGAATAGTTTCAGGACAGCTCAACTGGAGCACTATGAACTTCCACAACTTCTACTGTACTTTGAGTCCTGAGGTTTTCATTCACCTAACTGTGAAATTCTTGCGAGTTTTCTGGATGTTCGCTCTCTCGATTTTTCTATTTCAGCCTTGTCAGAGAACCCGATTACGTGATGTGTTCCCGCATATTCGGATTACATATTGTTCCTATACTTCTTTGCTTCCTCATGGGTCTGGCATTTGTAATCAGGTAAGATTGAATTGCATGCCATCCTTCGCCCGCTTGCTGAAATCTATCCTACTCATTATTGAGGAAGACTGAAACTTCTACATGAGGCCATTCCATGAATCAAGTGTCATCATTCACCTATCAGGAATATGATTGGCAGTTGAAGTCATTTTTTGACGGTGTAATCGAACGTTATTACTGTAAAAAAAATTCGTGAACAAGTCCATTTTGCTCAAACTAATGGTAGTGTCGTATAGTCGATCCACTCATCCACGGTTGTCACATAGTCTGGGATGTACTCCTTTCCAGAATTATTATATTATCGAAAGCGGGATGGCTCAGGGGTTAACTTGCGAATCCAACTTCTGCATCTCGACTGCTCCTGTGTAGGTTTGCGCAGCCTCGACTCTCGTGCTTCCTTCAGGTGGCATGTCAGCCAGGCACTGGAAGGATGTTACAGCTGAACGATTATTATATTATTTTTATATCCAAATCAAACGCGCTCATTTCTAGATACCTGTTTTCAACCCATTTATATATGCGCCCGCTGTACTGAAGGTAATAACTGAAGGATTTTGGGTAACAGGAAGAAGGTTTCCCACGAGTAGCTCGGTGTTCTTTTTATACCGTTTGTTGAGTTCAGGACATTCAAGACTGCACAATTTAACTTTCTTTTGCGCAGACTAGGTTTCATTCTTGGGGTCATGCAGCCACTAATTAGGTTCAAAGCTTCGATAAATTAGAAGTTCGCAGTAATTTTTGCGTTCCAAAATCACTGTATACACACGTTTAGTAAAAACACATTATTCTCAAGCACCACAATATGGTGGCAATGATGCGTAAGGAAAATTTGTAACATGTAGGTGGATAAACACGAAGGAGCTGGTGGTTTGAAATTTACGAGTAAATTGATTGGGAATCTGACTACTTCCGAATGGTCGCGATTCTCAGGAAGAACCGATGTGCTCCAAGCGGGCTGCTTTGAAATTTTTACAGCTGACAATTGCAAATGAAAAGTGTTCGGTCCCGGAGAAACACTCTAGTTTGCTGGCTAAGAGTGTAACTTTCCATATGAGCACAAGGTGATCAAATCTGCGAACATCCATCTCACCAGCTCCAATCTGAACAGAACGCGTTGTGGAAAACTGCTTCGGCACTAACCACTTCCGATGTGTAAGATTATCTTGGCTTCAAACCCCAGGACTGTGATTCGAATAACGCCAAAAACTGAGGTGCTATCTTGTTACATGGAAGCATGCGAGAGTTTCGGAAAGAACCTTTCTATTGGAATTATACTTTAATGTTTCCATCGCCGTAGAAGGTTTACATCTCACTTCTATTAGTATAATGAAGGATTTCCTCGGGGTCACAGTGGGGCTACTGTTAGGAATTTTAGGTTTCATTGCTTATTCTTATTCAGAGTACACCAGATTACAAACGGTTCTTTGCAATAACACCTACATGGTTATTTTCCATAAAAATAAAATAGTAAGATCCTACAGTTCGAGCTGTAAAACAGTTTTAGTTTGCCGAGAGCAAATGAGATGTCGATTCCCAGCAGCTGAACAACTTGCAGAAGATCAACCACAAATAATATTCTCTGACGAGACAGAGGAGAAAACTGTCATTTATATGAAAACCATGTCACGAAACTCTCAGTTACTCAAAGGATCATTTCTATGTCCACACCATTTTCAGACGCCTAAGTTTTGTCGAAATGTGTGGGCAGAAGCTCAGTGCAGGCATTTCGCTTCCGCGCCTTTGTTAGAAGGAAATTTCAGGGCACTGGGATAGTTGGGATGTTACTTCCCATTTCTACCTCTTGGAAAACCAACTCTTAGATGAAACCACTTTTGAATAATCCAATAAAACTCGTTTCAGCTGTTAAGTCCATTCTGGGAGGGAGAACTTTTGGTCAGTTCCCTCAGGCGACCCCTTGAATGGTAGTGTGAGGATATTTAAGAGATTTCGTCCTATAAGCGATGCCAGTCTATGCTTAAATGACGAGAAACCATCTATACGGCTTTTTATTTATATTGGAATCATTAGAAGTACGGATCTCACAAAACTCAAGAGAGCTTCGAACCCGCTACCTACCTTTCAACCAACAGGACGAAATTCCCGTTAAAATTCTCGAAGCTCGCACTACCAATCATGTGATTTCTCCCGCCAGTTTAAAAATCATGTCTTTCGTCGCCTTTACTCTTTGTCCGTTGTGCTGTTGACCTTCACGTTATGCTGACCTCTTGAGTCATTGCCTTCTGGAAATTGGCTATCTAGAATTGAAGAATTAACCTTCCTAGTCACAGTGCATAGTGGCTATCTAGTCTTTGAGAATTTGTATTCCTAGTCACATTAGTCTACAACATATCCGTACAATGACGCTTTTACGAAGAACACAGAAGCAGTCGCTGGTATTCTGTTGATGTGATGGCCGCCAAATTGATGGGTAAAGATGGACGTGTGAGGCAACTTTGGCTTGCCAATAAAAAGTGAACTAATCGTTAGCATATATAACTTTGACATTTTGGTACTGTTGCGTTCTTATTTGGACGAATGGATGCTCGAAAAATAGTGGCCCAGAGCTGAGGACGAATCGAAGATCTATTGGGTTCCGTCAGGCAGATTCAAGATAATTACAAACAGAACTTATTGCGTTTTCCGAACTGCTAACATTTTCTCACATTTGTAGACACGTCCTTGTGTTCGAAGGCAACCTGTCTGTGAGCACCATTAGTCTCTCTTGCACCACTGGTGTAGTATTTCGTAGTTTGAAAGCTTGTTTGATCAAAAAGCATTATTTACTGGCCTAATTGTTTGGGGACTAATAGCTTCCTGCGGAACAACTTCGTTAGACATCAGTCGGTATGAGTGAGGCTTGTGAGACACTTGCGAAGCACACCAACCTGACTGGAAGATTTCAGGAGAATTCAGAATGTATTGTGTGCATCAAGGGAAGAACTTCGAAGGCCGATATAAGGAAGTGACCAATTCAGTCGAAGGTAGAGCATTATGTACCCCTAGACTAATGAAAGCGTCCGCTGAAATCACTCAGACATTCAGTATAACACTCCTCACTAAGGTGGGGGCGCGATTGGACACGTGTATGTAGGAGATTATCGAGACTGTGCTTCGGAGTTGAGGGAAAACGTCTAACAGGGAGTGGTTTAATCAGTAAACAAAATTTAAACCCGACGTCAGCCTTACGGTAGAATAAAATCTGTTTTGGATACTCACCTATTCACATAGGGACTTAGCAGATAATCGGACCGCAAGGATGTTACACATGACACTTTGTCGACCGCTTTTGGTGGTCGAACTCAGACCCTTGTGAACTGCAACTACTCTGATTCCTACCTGTCTTCAGGACAGACTGCCTGCTCATCCCCAAAACAACCGCTTTGGATTTGCCTGTGTTAGCTGAGACAAGGCAGCTGTGCAAATCGGTGCATGACCATGTACCTGTTGGGCTAAGAAGTTCAGCTAGAAAGTTGATTACCAGTGTGGTGGCTGCTTATTCATTCGATACATATAAAGGTGATTGAATCGACAGCTTCATAGTACAACCTACCTATTTAAGACAACTATCTTGCCATTCCGAGAAATACACCCATTTGCAAGTCAATTTGGTTTTGCGAGAGACTCACCTGGAACCCAGCTGAATCTCCCGTTTGTGATGTTTTCAGGCAACTGAATGTGCTGCACCAGGCCGCCTCATGTTCCAGTTGCTACGATATTCGAGATATCGCGATACATGTATATACGTAATGCACTACTCATAAGGTTGCTGAATATTCTTCGACAGCCCACGACCCGTTTCGCCCTTCTTGGGACTCATCAGGTAGGCGCAGTCCCCGAGTTTCCGTCAACCTTATGTTCTACTTGAACCCAAATTGCACTGTTTTCGAGAAATACACTCATTTGCAAATCAATTTGGTTTTTGCGAGAGACTCACCTGGAACCCAGCTGAATCTCCCGTTTGTGATGTTTCCAGGGCTGTCGAAGAATTTTCAGCAGCTTCATGAGTAGTGCATTACGTATCTATCTTGCCATTCTTTTTCACAACCCTACACTGCACCCCCAGAAACGTTTTGTTTGATCTCTTAACCTGTCCTATTCTTCGTCCCATATGATCAGTTCACGTGAACTCCAGTCAACAGAGTCCGAGCTATTTTGGGGCCAGTAACAGCCTAGCATAGTTCTGACTTGGTTCTCTGTAAAATATATACGTTATTACACATAGAAACCACCTGTGTAAGTTACCGCTTGGCAAAGGGATTCCAAAAACATTGGTTCTCGTCTATTTTGTGTTTTTAAAAGAGTGTGTTCTAGCCTGTTCCAGAAGTAGCCTTGTGATGTGTGAAAAAGTTGTAACTTACCACAAACACCCTAATTTGCATACGAACTTGGCTTTGACAAGAGACTCAGCTGAATTCAGCCGAGTCGCTTCTTTACAATGGTCCGTGTCGAAGAGTTTTCAGTAATCTTATGAGTAGTGTACTAGGTGTGGGCGTTAATTCCATTTACTACCACATATTAAAGCCCTTGTTTTGCGGACACCAGGTGTTCATCCTCCAGGAGATGTGCGAATTCCCCTTTGAGTTGGTTAGTAAAAGGTCCACTTATTTGCCCTCTTGGAACACTTCTAACTGGTTGCTCATCGTTCGCTTTTGAGCCGGAAGAAACAGCTTGGTCAAGAGCTTGTTGCTGGCACTTAGTTCAGGTTGTGTCGAATCTGCAACCTGCTTTGAAAAACTGTTCCGTGACTGAACCGTGATAACATCACATTAAGACTCCACCGTTGCATTGCACCTATTCATATTCTGGAATCTCTATCAATTGGCCTTATCCCCCCACTTGGACAGCACTGACGCGTAATAAAGTAGTGGACAATATTTGCTACCAACTCAACGGATTTCTTCCTGACGTTTTTCGCGCTATCCACCCCAAAAAGTAGTGTAATCGATGACAGAATGTCGACTTTATGTTCTAGCCTACATAGACCGAGGCATGGCAACCATGTGTAAATACTACGCTCTTGTTTAATTCTCCCAAATGACTGTTTATAGAGTTCCCGTCCCGCGCGTTCTGTCTGGTAAGTTGTCCATTTCTGGGTTTTTTAGAATATGGGTAACTTAACACTGAGACGACCTATACAATAATACTAATAAGAATGAAACCACTGACTTACTGAATAATTTTTTGTGTAAAGGCCACCGTCATAACCACTAGCTACTGACATGAGTAGACTCACTGACAATATCTGGTTCCATCCCTGGAAATCTTTAACAGGTGTAATACAATCTTGTACTTGGGACAGGATACAACGAAATATCTAGCAGGAGTATTCCACAGGTTAGACGAATCCCATCATCCCTCGTCAGCGTTGCACAACAAAAAGCTTTATCCACCGGGGAAATTCACTCATTTGCAGACTAACTTGACGTTAACGGAAGGCTAAACTAAATCACAGTTCAATATCTCGTTTCCGGTAACCGTGAAGCGGTTTTTTGCAGCACACTTGGTTAAAAAACATAATGAAAGGGGGGAATCAGCTGTGGTTCAGGTGAGACTCCCGCTACAAACTTGAAGAGGGCAAAAGGAAGAGGGGTACCGCACAATACACCCAGCATATTTCGCCGTATCTCTTCAAACATACGCTATAAAACAATTTCAGCTAAATAAACAAAATAGAGGAAGAGGCTTTGTCATCGGGATGTTCATTAGCACCAAAGGAGTGCCAACGCGATGATCGACTACTTCTGTGTATGCATTTCTGGTGTGAACAGACGTGCACCCTAACCAGTTGGAAAACGCTTGGAACCGATTGACAAGTCATTGTTTTCGAAAAGCCTTTGGAAATAGTAGGTAGATTTATTGTTGCTCAGTGAGGCGATCGAACAGTGCGTAGGTCATTTCACGGAAGGGACACTTGGACAGGTTAGTACCCCGATTGTACACTTTTTGTCAAGGCCCTATAAAACGGGGATGTTATATAATAGGGTATAATACATTTGCATGGAAAATACTATCGGCGCCGAACTTAAATATTGCTTGAATCGATGCCCATCAGAACTTGCGCAGAAATGCAACATGCTACGGTTGAAGAATGCACGGATCTGTTCAGTCACAAGCACAGGAGTTTTCCTGAATTGGAAATTCAGATGGGGTATTGTCAGCGAGCCGGTGGAGCAGAGTTTACACTCAGCCATCAGGCGAACCTGCTATGTCGCCAAGCCTGTAGTAATCTCCAACTGAAACTAATTCTCGACTCCTGAGTCAAAGTTCGACTACCTCAGTACGCTATCTCCAATCTCGTTTATTGTTTTACCTGTACCCCAGCACAACTGAGGGGAATATTCGTCTTGGAAGGGTGGAATACATTCCGGTTTGGATAAAACAGTGCATGAATCAATTCGCTAAATGACGCCCAAATGCAAACTCAAGTCCTGAGGAAAAAGAAGGATAGATATCAGCTCCATCGATAGCCTGTCACTTAATTGAACGTGGGCAAGTCCTGAGGAAAAAGAAGGATAGATATAAGCTTCATCGATAGCCTGTCACTTAATTGAAAGTGGATACTGGATTGTTCCGGCGGCTGCGTTTCGCACTGTGCAAGATGACAAAATGTTAGGTACTACAGTTGACCAGGCATCTTAGTATCGGAAGATGGAGTCAAGAACCGTGTAAGAGAAGGAGTCGATCATATCGTTAGCACTTCCTTGGTGATTGACACACCTCTGAAATCCCGATGAATCTCGCGGTAAACAGATTTAATTGGCAACCGAGAGTGATTTGCCGGTTGCATACAATTTGACGTTGAGGTGAAATATAGGCTTGACCGACAGTCAGGGACTGCGCCTACTCGATGAGCTCCAATATGGATGAAATTGGTCGTAGACAGTCAGAGCGTCTGCAGTAATCTTGTGAGCACTTTGCCCACATTTTCTTTCACTTTAGACTATGTGAGTGACGACAAGGTAATGAATGCTGTTTATGTTCAAGCAAATCATCTTCAAGAGACACTGAGTTTGATGACAGGATTGTATGGTTAGGCGGTAATGTAGGTCACATACAATACTTACTCTGTCGGACAGAATTCACTCGTGCTAGGTTTTGCACCCTTCAGATGTTAAGTGGTTCTAAATCATTCAGAAACCCTTCTGCATGCGGTTAACCCAGTGAATCATCATCACAACGAGAGGTAGCATACAGGTTCACGAACCGGGGGGGGAGATAGTACCAACTCTCGTGTTTCGCTTTCAGATGACATTCACCAATTTCGGTATTTCCTCCAGTTGCTGCTGAACAAAAACATTTGCGAAGGGGTTTCAATTATTAACTGAAGACTTGGCATTTAAGTTGTCCGTTTTTGAGGGTTACTATATACACCAAGTTGGATGTATGTCCTGAAAACACCATTCAGGGAAGAAGGTATAACCAAGACTATCCTAATCTCGGACATCCCAGCGCTTGGGCTGTATGATGTTACCATAAGCTGCCCTCCGGCTGCCTCACTATTAGTTGCAACAGCACCATCCCGGAGATTGCAGGCTTCCTCGGAAATATCCCTCTAAATCCCAGTTTCCGTCACCATCCGACGTCCTCCATTCTTGGACTCAAAACACCGCAGGTGGTAGTGGTTTAAGAAGCATAGTCTTTCGTATGCGGACTTCAATGCGTAAACCCATAAAATCAATAATCTACTGATGGATTTGTGAACACGTAAATAGTCCTTGTTCAACATTCGGTGAACGATTATAGCAGATAATGTGTTTGACACAACAAGAGTGGAAAGATACGCCACAATTCATCAGTTGTCAACTCTGAACTCGTAACGCAACACGATTATTGAGTACAATTCGTCAAATAAGACCGTCTTACTTCAACCACTTAGTTATATATATATATATATATGAGACGAATCTCTTACCATCTCAATATATGAGTGAAGTCAACTACTGCCAGATTCGCCAGCCAGCCTTTTCACTTTCTTCAGTTGTCCATGTAAACCACCTTCATAGGTCTAGAGCTTTGTAACGTCAATGGACAATAGAGTTAAAAGCTTTCCGAGACCGGGAATGGCGATTCGAAACTAGTGCTGTACAAGGAGGCTTTTCGCCTACGACACACTGGTTCTCACAATATAATGAGCTCTTACCTACTGAAGACTAGCACTTAGGATTCGTGGTGACCTAACAGATATTTGCATGACTACAACTAAGTGGCCTGTTGTAATAACGCTGTGTTTTGGGTGACCTAATGTCCATATGGTGATTGCTGCTTCAGTGCGCGCATCACTTGCGATCTGATATACTTTGAGAGAACGTCAGTCTCCTCTACAGATAACTATCACCATAAGTGCAAGTGAACTGATAGATAACACGGACGGCAGAAAGGTCGGCTTTCCTGATCGGGATGCACGGAATGTAAGGGCTAAAGCGGATGGAGCTTTCAATCAATTAGAAATAGCTTGGAACCGCTTGATAATTCTTCTTTGTAAAAGGGCTTGGTAGACGATCGGTGGTTTTTTAACTGGGCAACGTTTCGTTTTTGACACGAAAGCGTAATCAGGCCAAGTGAGCTGGTCACCATTTTGACGAAGCGGGTCTTGTCGGTTAGTGTGGTCGTCTAAATCTTACGGTTGATGGGTCGGGGGAATTTCAGGTCATTTTTATCGGGTTTGGTTTCCTAGTCTTCTGGTTCAAGGTGCTTCAGTTGGGTGCCACTTGCAAGTGCTACGACAATTTAATTGGGGGTAGTGGTGGGAGCGGGTGATAAGAGGTGCTTTTCAGGTCTGCTCACGACTCCCCTTTCTGATAACCGCACACCACCACGTGTCAGCTCGACTGATCAAAAACCCTTTTCCACACGCTTGCTAGTTCTGCGCCTTCCATTCCATTGAGACTGGGATGCTTGGCGATTTCTACTATCTCGGTCATCAGTCTTTGTGGCGTGAACCGTAGTCCCCGCCTCAACATTTCAACATTTTCTAAATCTATTTTGTGCCCCGTGACCAGTGCACGTTTCGCCATTGTTGCGTCTTTCAGTAACGCTCGATATTCATCTGCGCTTCTGGGTTGCCAGTTTGGTTTTCTTGTGCTCTCCGATTCTGGAAACGGGGCTGTGTGCTGTGTGGTACCGAGCAATGACAGTTCACAGCAGGTCTTGCTGATTGGTTCTCCGTCTGCCCCAAAACCTGGCCAACTTGGTGATCAGCTCACTAGGCCAACGTGTCAAAAGCGAAACGTTGCCCTGTTAAAAAACTACCGATTGTCTGCCAAGCCCTTCTGAAACGGGCGGAGTTTTCTTTAGCTGTGCAACGAGACACAACCGATCGAGAGGAGCTGTTGGTTGCTGTCCAAAATCTTGGAACATATAAGAAAACCTCCGTCTTTTGGATAAAGACAAGTAATTCCGGTCGATATGTTTGTAGACTGCACATACCGACGAATTGTTCCCGGTTGGCCATTATCTAAAGGCATAAATTTCAAAGCTCCCTTTTTCTTTTGTACTTCATGATAGTATGTGGAATGGCTGGACTAAGTCATGCCTACATGAGAAACTAGGCATTCTGACCAATCCACGTTGTTTTACGGTGCACGGTGCGATTTTCTCGGACGTCTACTTGGAAGTGCACCTAAGGTAGATAAACTACTGATTAAATCTCTTGAAAGATACAAATAAATTTCGGGTTAGTTCGTTTAACAGATCCAAAACAGTGTGAAAATTACGTACCGTCACGAAGAGACTGGACCTTTCAGTGATGTGAATGTCTTCGTGCCCCCGTGACCCACTGAGCTTCACTCCGGGATGTTCCTGCGACATTAGCAAAACCCCTGATTCTAGTCATTCACTGGTTAATGGTCTGACAAACACGGTTGTTTGGCCAGCAGGTTGAGGTTAAGAACATGAATGGCGAATTATTCTTGAAAAATTATTAATGCAAGTGAATTTCCCGCCTAACCCCGCCTAACTTGACCTAACCGGTCAGGTTTTTGAGTCAGAGGCTTTGGTCGAGGTTCTTAACCGCACTCCTGTTTAGCGATGGGCGACGTGACAGTATCCCAACCCAAATGCACTCTTCAACCGTCGACGCCCAGTATATCTGACTACTTTTAATGTCCGAACACTGGAGCAAGCAAGACAACAAGTTGCTCTTGTTCTCACACTGGAATCGCTTCACATTGACGTGTGCTGTGTATCGGGAGCGACTATTCGAGATGCAAGCACAGTGGTTGTGCCAATCGCCCCATCACTCTCTACTCACATCTGGCCGATCACCTCTAGCGATCCACATACTGCTGCAGCAGAATATATTGGTTAGTATTGTCCTAAGACACCGGCCGGGAGGATCCTTACTTGACTGGCTACTTGTTGACAGTCGCCCGTGTGTGATTCATCTGGCAACCTATGTGAAAGAGTCTTACAAGCGAGGAGTTGATCGATGTCTGCTTGTCGAGTCTGTTTACGTCCCAACCGACTTTAGCTCCAACAACCTTGAATGCCCTCTTACGGCAGGCTGGAAGTTCAAATATCGTTGTGGCTGCCGGAGATTTGAATGCAAAAGTGAGCAGGCAGGCTGCCGACATCGATTGGATCCGGTAAAAGCGGACAACGGCGAACGACCACTTCAGTTGTGTGCTGACGTTAGACTGCTTCGATACAGTACTAACTTCCTAAATAACCGGAGTCGTCTATCCACGTGGTGTCCTCCAACTTGTTGCCGGCTGCGGACTCAAATTGGTCACATTACCATCAGTTACCAATGGCGCTGATCGATAACTAACTGCTGCTCATTTTGGAACACATTTGTGAATTCCTACCACGAGTTCGTCTGGAATCGCTTCTTCCTTCATTTTGCAAGGCCGCATAAGGTGCGGACAAATGGCCAAGCAACTGAAAGACTGGCAGATGCCGAAGTTAGACGAATCTACTATAATCGTCTCCTGGATTCTCTTTCACCTGCTCCACCGTCAGTTGTGAATGCGTACTGGAACGTGACCGCCACATCTATGCACAATGCTGGGGAAAGACGCTACCAGGCCCAATCAAGCACTGAATATCAAACAGAACAGTGGCATTGTCTGAATCTCAGAGAGCTGTCCCCGCCGGTCCCAAACATAATTTGGTTTGACTGTTTATCAGTTGTCAATTGAAAGTGAGCATCCGCGCCGAATATAAAGCTTGGTGGAGATGCAAAACTGAGGAAATGGAAGAGATCCAGAAAGCAAGGAGCGCTCTAAGATTATTCCATTTGACCCGTGCAACTGGCCCCCGGAAACAGTCTGTGAGCGAAACCGTGAACAATCAGAGTAGCGTGACCACCTTCAATAAAGGACAGCTGGACCGCTCGGCCAACAACTTTGAACAACAATTCACGTAGCCACCAGCTGCCGTTCATCTAGAGCCTACAGTTGAAGTACAGTCTTGGACGATGAACCTGAAGCCCCCCACGGCCTCGGAAGTTGATGGCTACATATGTGCTCTCAAGCGCACCGGGGTTCCCGGTTCGGATGACCTCTCACCCGCATTATTCAATGATAGAGATGAAATCCTCAATCATTGCTTGTCTAATCTATTTGCGTGCGTCTGGGAAACGGAGATTGTTCAAGACAACTGGGGAGAATCGGTGATTGTGCTCGCTTCCAAAAAGGGGTCCGCGATAAGTGCGGCAATCTCGAAAGGATCTTTCTAATCCGGGTCGTAAAGAGACTCTTGGTGTCATTCCTCCTTTGTCGCCCTATGGTGGCTCAGGAAACACTGACTCGGTTCTGGCCGGGTAGGGCTTGCGTTGATCAAATCTTCACAGTCCGTCAGGTGCTAGAATAACACCACACCCACATTTTTAGTATTCCTGGATTTCCAAGAAGCAATCGACTCGGTTGACCGGTCCGGTATCCTTGACACGCTCACTCAGTAATGAATGCCCCGGACGTTTGTTAACATACTAAGTTATTTGTCTTCTCAGACTTCTGCATGTGCAGCTGTATGCGAAATGTTTTCCAAAAGCTTCCATAAACAAATCGGTGTCCGTCAGAGGCGTCTAATCTCCCCATCCCTGTCTAATTTTATAATGGACAAGATAAAATTAGAAGAAAACTGGAAAGTGTTCAAAACCCTAGTGTTCAGACAGCTGCTGATGGAAACCTTGTCGATCTGGAAAATACAGACGAAATCATTGTCGTCTTAGAGCAGGAGGAGAAAAAGACGCAAATGTTTTTAGATGAACAGGCATGCGGTTAGCACCCACAAATTGTAAGGTCATGCTTCCGGACATGCAGTAATTCAGCACTTCACTTAGAATCCAGAGAGGCATTCGAGTTTGTGGATCGTCCTAAGTATCTTCGAATTTTAATTAATTCCAATTGCGGTGAGATAGATGAGGCAAGTGTACCATTCTCTATGGCTCGCGTTGCGTTTGCTAGTTCGAGACACCTATGACGTCACAGCGGCATATATTTCAGTCTCAAGGGACATGTGTATCAGGCTACGGTGCGAGCTGTTTTGTTGTATGGCTGTGACAGGTGGCCTGTTCGGGAAGCAGAAATGAGACGTCTTCCTATCTTCTAAAACCATTCTCTCAGAATCATAGCTCTTATGGGTTGGTTTCAGCGGATCCGTAACGAGGCAATTAGGAAGCGAGTGCTCGGTTGTGCGACAAAGACTTCCATCGAATAACGCGTTCAGCACCAGAAGCTACTTTTGTTAAAGCAGGTATTGCTTATACCGAAGTGAGTGCTGTTTTCCGCGCCCAGTTCAGAATGGCGAAAACAGAGATGTGGCCAACCTTTGACCTGGCAGAGGGGTATGAAAGAGGTCACGGAAATTCTGGGCGTTATCGGTGCGTCTGGTCATCTGAGATGGGGACCGAGTAGTCACTACTGTGCCTGGATGGAGACGCTACACAGCTGCTAATTCATGTCAGTGGCGTTCCCGCTAGCAGTTTTTTTCCAGATTGCCTGAATGTGTCTGCGGGTGAAGACACCTCTGAATGAATGTGGTAGGCCCTTTCCATCCACTTTTATCCTTTTTTCGCAATAAAGCGCCAGTGTTCAGCATTGATACTATGCTGTCGATGTTTTGATGATGTTGAGAATTTCTTACTCGCCAAAACATAGTTCGTATTATGTGGCGTTCTGTGTTCTCGCCAACTTGCTTCTACATCGTGGCTCAAGAATGCCTTAGCGAGCATAGGGTCTAAATGGCTGTGCACACAACTCCATCGGTTTCACGATAAGCGTCTTCAAGATCAAAAGAATGTTCTCTGAACGCGTTACAATATCCTTTAGGAAGGCTGGTTGAGGTCAAAAAAATCCATCAGTCTAACGTAAGGGTACGCTAGGACAAATGCGCTTAACATCGATGAGGGAAGGTCTATAGGGCCGGTTGGTAATGCGTCAAAAATCCGACATAGTTCAAATAACAGGTTGTTAAACCTGTCTGGAATGGTTGTGGGTTTTCAACCATTGCACTAATTTGCTAATAGGGAGGCTGTGAATGTTTATTAACTGTCTGAGCACTACGTTAGGCTTGCGTAATTTGAGAGTGTGGGTTCCAAACGAATTAAGTTTCGCGCACGCACAATCGGTGCTAGTGCCGCGCAAATGCAGCGAAATGATTTTCACGTCCCTTGTTTATCAACGTGGATGTCGCCTGATTCGAGTTTTCACCGGCTCGATAGAATCTCCCTGTATATTCCTAGTTGGCTGAGTCCAAGTTCCTGCCGTCCGAAATCCATCCATACCGTAGAGGTTGTACGCGTTTATTTTAGCATTCACAATGTGAGATAATGCAGCCCGGTACTCATTCACGATTCATTGGTGTGGACAAAAAGGAGTCACGGCGCTTTGTGATAAAACGAGGTGAATACTGGTCAACGAATGAGCAGATAAGTTATACCAAAACATATGAATGCGTGAGTGTGTAAAGTGAAAATATTCCGAAACAATCCCAGACGGACAAAGTATAGAAAACTGCGTAAAGTTCAGCAAACTGTTGCACCTATTATATCGATCCCTGACTATTTTTTATCCACATCTCACATATTCTATCAAAACACAGACGACAACAGTAGAGTACTCAGCCATGCGAATAGCATTCCACTGATGTGACTTTAGACGGAAGTTGATAAGTTCTTTGGTGACGAGGAATTTGAAAACAACATCCTCAAACAGAAGAGGAAAGCGCAACCTCCACGCCGTCGGATGGATAACCGAACTTCTTGACTGTACGACTTTGCGCGTTGCAACTTGAGTTCCAAACTGACTCGCTAATCCCCCCTAGTGGATTTCACAGTTGATATCTGGCGGTTCCATCTGTAAACTCCTTTCCTGGCATTCGACCAGACATCATCACCCATTATCTGCTCAAAGGCTATTGATTCGAAGTGATATGTAAGAGGAATTGTACACTGTACCTCTATATAGAGCTAATTGTTGGCATTGTGTCGAAATATTGGTAGCTCAGTTGCGCGCACTGATAATGAATTATTTCATACAGGGACGAACTATTTGCAGGCTGATTGCCAAGCTGAGTTAACAGATCAGCTGTCAAGCGGAATCGTCGATTAGCTGCTTGACTAATCGCAATAAACAGCCGGTCTGGCAGTCAGTCCTCCCGCCGTAATGTGACCTTTTGAACTCACTCAGAATAACAGTTTTGTGTGATGTGTCTGCGCGTCCAAATACAGTCCGTCTGACTAGGATTCTAACAGCGCTCTCCAATAAAATTGTCTGTCAGTAGCTAAACAGGAAATGCGAAACGGCGCTTGCTCTATGAACTTGACAGCTTCCCTACCCTCTACCCCTATTTGTAACCAGTGTCCTCGTCTTCGTGCACGCTTCAACATATCGAACGCCTGGACGGGCTTGTGTCTAATTCCTGTAGATGATCTACTTCAGGCGGGTGACTAACGTCGGGGGTTGTGTACTTTAATGGACGTCATTAATAGTACCGCAAAACAACCCATATTCTGCCAGTTTAGTGCTTCTGTTAACGAACCTTATAAAACGCCCGCCCCTTCGCTTTCGCCTGGTGATTCATGCGTAAATTTTTCAGTGATGTATTTGCACCTGGTACGCAGCCAGATTACATATCGTTTAAGGTTCCCGATCGCATACACACAACTTTAAGTTTAGAAAACTGAAGCTGATTATTTCCATTTTCTAATTGTTAGGTTTGTTCAACTGCTTTTGACTCACATTTGGTCACTCTAGTTCCTGTGCCCCCGGTTCAGTACCACCAGTCGGTGGCCTTTAATTTTTTATCCCGTCACACCATTCAGGTTTGGTTTGGTTGTGTAAAATCGCCGTTTAGTTACACAGTAGCACACCATGTAGTGGGTGCTCAAGCTTGAACCTGTTCGCCCATTAGACGTGACATCCAGGTGTGTCCAACGTGCTCTAGTGGACTAGAGGTAACACGCTCGCCTCGCATGTCAGGTGTCCTGGATTTGAACTCCGGTGCAGCCAAGGACACTGGTGATGATTTCCAATGAAAATTTCGTCCAGCGCTTTCCTTTTTTGGTGTGGACTCACCAGAATAATTGCGTCAGACGGAATGAGGACTTTCAAAACCCAAGTGGTGTGAATTTGAATAAATACTCTCGATTTCCCAACCCATTTTAGGTGCAGTGAGCGCATACCTCTGGTACAAACAAGCGAATGCGCGACTCATTGTCAGCCTGCGACCATTAATGCGTTGTCGTTGTCGTGCAGCCCTTTGTTTTGGTCTGCTATCGTCGTTGGGGATTTCTCTGGTTGCAAATTTTCAGGTAAGTTGGACCGCCAAAAGGGTGATGGGCGAAAATGCTAGAACGCTGATTTTTCAACGCTAAGCTTGCTTAGGAAACCGCTTCTCAGAGAACACAAATCGTACCAAACGCCATTCGTCGGCAGAATAATCCTCCCTAAAAGAGGTTTAATCTGTTTGAACGTGATTGAAAAACTCATATCATTTCTGAGTCCCAAAGGTCGTTTTTTGTGTAGATTCCACTCTTACCTTTTTTTACTATATTTTCACTCACTTTCCTCGTGCTCAAAGGCATAACGTGGGAACCAGACTGTTGGACTTACTAGATTGTTTTTAGTGGCCTATTTAGACCCGCCGAATACCATCGCAAGGCTCTACGCATCCCGTTGTTGTCATCGTCGATATGTGCCTTGTAAGTCCTGTAGGTCGAATAGCCTTCAGCTTCTGTTGCTACAATAACACAGCTGACAACGGTCATCAAAACAGAGCAAGTTGGACACTGCAACTGTTCTCCTTGCAAATGGCATCCGCGTGACACGAAATTAATGTTTGTTCGACCTGGTCTCCTTCGAACAACTCACTGTGTAACGACACCGGGTCGGTCCAACTCACTAAAACTAGGTCACATGCAGTTTCCCTGTTGAAAGAATATTATCGGGCTACTTGGACAATGTGTACTCAGGTTAGGTACGTTGGGCTGGAGAATGGAAGATAATCCACAGGATGCTCAAGTCCCGCATGTTGTGTATTGATTCAATGTATTCTATTCTGTTCTGTTCTGTGTATTCTGGCGGAGTACCTTAGCTCAAGAAGTACACTAATTAAGATTCAAAACAGAAGACCTTGTTTCGCACAAGGACTTACTTTAAAACAGGATTCACTATACGTCAAAGCCGAAGTCTTGTATAAAGACGAGAGACTCGATGTTTTCTCAGTGTTCGTTGTTGGAAAATAGTTTGAATGATCATTAAAAAAATCAACCAGTTTTTCGTCGAGACAGGTTAGAAGAGGTGAAACTAGCCATTATTACTAGGAGATTTCTATAAGTAGTGTAGTGGAGCTGGACGAAATACTCTCAACCTACCTCAGAAGAAGCACCTTACCTGACGCGGACTGTCCGTTGCTGCATCGATCTAGAGCCATCGACAACTTTTGGCTTTGTTCCTGAGCGAGACTGGTAGCCTCCGGAAAACTTCGTCTTCGTCTACTTACTCTTGCAGCAGCGTACACACCAATGCAAAATACGTCTCCAAATTCATCACCCAAAAATAACCAAACAACTCACAGGAGAAATGTATAAAGAGCAATCACTCTATCCACTTCAACCTTGAAGCATCCTGTTCCGTCTGATATTTCAACTCTTTCACTTGCCATCTGGGTGAACTCATTCAACACCTATATTGACGTGAAGCGTGGATCACCACTATGACCACCGATTTTATGACTCACGACTTCTCCCTCCTGTCTGTATTTGTATTTCTCCGAAACTCAAACAAAAGCTTTTAAACACATGTTCGAACGTTCACTGCTAAATAAAGAACTCAAAGTAAGAACGGAACTAAAACAAAGAAGTCAGCGCCTACTCTGAATAGGTAATCCAATCCGCTTTTTGTTTATTTCAGGAAACTGCTGTTTGGGCTGTTCATCTCACAGGAGCCGCTCTGTTGTACTGCTGTGGCCTAGTCTACTTTGCGATCGTCACCAATGTTTCACACCACTACCTTGACTCTAAACAATGGGCTTTGAGGGTGGTCCTTTGTACATGTGCTACCATCTCTTCCGTAATTCGTGAGTCGCTACAGAAGCTCTTTAGCGTCGTTTTTTCTCAGTTTATACCGTAGCTTGTGGTTACCTTGCGCCGGTGCTTGCTTTGGAAGCAAATATGATGTGCGATGGTTAATGCTCAACGACGCAGATCGGGAGATTGATGTCACTGTGGAAACCCTTTATTTTATTGCATTTTTGTATAGTGTTATCCAGAGGTTAACCGTTGTACATAAGATTCATAACATTAGGTACCCCTTCAAGTACTCCGATAAGTTCGAAAGTGGACGTTTGGTGTGTGAATCTTACGTGGCATTTCGCATCGCCCCTTGAAACACGCCAACGAACTTACTGATCATATCGCGTTTGCTACTAAGCACTTTCTTTTGGCGGAGGTATGTGGCACTAAAGCCGGGTGAAAAAAAAACATAACTGCATTTCAACGCGTTCAACGGTTAAATTCTGATTTCAAATCGCCAACGAAGGGCTGTTGTCTGGGTGTGCATTTGGAAGATGGGAAAAGTTGCTGTTCGCAGGCGGATGTGGCCAAAAGCCGAACTGGAAAACTTGAGTGACTGGCTCAACGGGTTCATGAATCGAGTTTCGGGCACCGGCTTCCAGTGGACTGTGAACATATGTAATCTTGCTGACCTGTGGGTCATACAATTAAGGCTCCAGGTGGGGCCTCTTCGGCCTAGAAAACCAGGATGTATCACGCCGTCTAACAAAAGCGACGGCACAATTTACTCGATACAGGCGACACTAAGCTCTCAAAATGCATAGAAGAACATGCAGATTCTAAAAAAATTGAAGTTTGTTGTCTGCTGTTGGTCCTCTTTCCATCCATTTGTTTGCCACATGGCTGAATACTCTCAACGTCATCCTAGCCTCAGATTCAAGCCACTGTAGTTCGCCAGGTAGATACCTTCTCTTTCCTTTTGGAGGTAAAATATCCCCACCACAAGGAAGCATCTACTGAGATACTTAATTATCTCTAGAACAGAGTGTGCATCCTCTTTAGGGAGACGAAGAATAAGGAGCTTCCGCTGCATCTTCTGTGTCTGCTTAACGAAAACTTTGGTGTTTTTTTGGATGTGTTGAACTTCATCTAGAGCGTATACTCAAAACTCAATGGAATTATGACGGTGCATCAGTGGCACGTACCGGGTGAAAGTAGATATTGTTCATGGACTCGAACAAGAACCAAAAACGGGAATATTTGTGTCAAAAACGAATTCCGACATGTCAGTCGTATGGAGCTTGGTAGGTACTGAGTAACGGTGCGTTACTTCATCTTAGTGTCCAGCTTATATTACTCCAACTTGTAGTGTAGCCTTTTTATGCGTCCAAAACTGATAATTTCTAGGCTGTTTAAGAGCTGCATAAGACTGCATAAGAGCTGGTGCCTTGACTGAACACTTTGGCAGCAACAGAAACATCGGTCTTATCTTGCAACAGTCGATCGAGAAAGGACACAACCACTGGGATTCTTCCCTGAGGGGGTTCTCCATTTCTGGAACTAGGTAGCGTCATTGCTGTAGTTATATGGAGTTGGCTTCCTCAAGTGGTTATTGTAATGAAAAGAGACATAAGTAAATATTGACCTTTTTGATCTGTTTCTTATGAAAAGACTGCGATAAAATGAACTTAGGCTATTGACTAACAGATTCGCTCCGTTAGCCTCAAAATAAACGAGGAAGAAGCAGAAATTGATCATTTAGCTTTCGCTTGAATCCGCCCACTGCCTGTTCCATCATCGTTCGCTTGGTAAGAAGAGGTTTCAACTCATTTTTTATGAGTTAACTGCAAGTGGAAACAGCCCGTTTGTGTGTAGGAGCTGGCTACAACAACACTGGAAATTCTATGTATACTTCAGGTGTGCCGCAAACAGATTCATTTTAGAGGATCTTTCTTGCTCCGATTCCAATCTCTACCGAAAGCATCTTATTTAAAAGTTCTGCTTTTACTAAGTATTTAACTGGACGATGCTATCGACTGGAGTATTTCCAGTAGAGTGCTGTGATACGAAACGTGAGGTGCTAGCACTATGTCCGAGCGGCTATTTGGATGACCTACTTGCTGCCACGGACTTTCTCCCTATAATAATTTCGTAACCTATCGTCGTCGTCGTCCTCGACAGGTAATAAACAAGTAGCAAATACTGGTGCTTGACTGCCAAACAACCATAAGGAATGAACGTCACTAATAAAGAATCGAAATAACGGGAAACGGATAGAGACTTGGTGGAAAAGTCCCGGGGGCAAACGATCAAGAACAACGTGCCAACACTCCGGATCAGAAACGGAATAAACACATCTGAACGCCATATTGGAGTAAGACGTCAACAATGAGAATGACTTTTGCAGACCTTACCCAAAGACAGACAAACTAACAAGACTGTGAGGAGCTGAAACGTGGTGGTAGAAACGCCACTGGGATCGGTTAAGTACCATTTCTAGGAAACGTGCGAAAATCCCGCAGTCTGATCGTAGTCAATTTCATTTCCCGCAACCGTCTCGTTGCTTGGTTTCCCAAATCATTCGCCAAAGTGGATTCGGAGCTATGCCTTCATTGGTAGACGGTAGTTCTTCGTGCGCAGTACTTTCCGTGAATTTTATTCGGTGCTCTAGTGTAAACTAGTAGGACGTCAAACAACTGGATGGAAACAAAATGTGCAGCATAATCAGATATGTTGGAGTGTGTGAGGTACAAAGGTTTCATGAGTATCAGATGCATAGATGAAGCGGAGAGCGACTGCTTCGAGTGGAGCCCATCATATGGGTACGGATATATCCAGTAAGCTGACTCTCTGTTAGCTATCCTTATTGTGCACGTGAGGACAAAACATCTACTCACTTCACTTGTTCAGTCCACCGGTCACCAGCATTTTGCACGGACACAGGCTGGAAAATGCCGATCACAAAAGTCATCCATGGTGATTATTTGTAGCGTATTCAACGGTAAAGCAATATAGATTGACACTAAACGGCAGATAGTCGCCAGCCGAGTGTCAAGCGCACGTGGCTCCCGACAGTTTGAAACATAAAACATGCAAAATGATCTAGTTCTTCAGTGATTCCGATGGATGTGGCACGTTAGAGCTAACGACCCTGAGATAACCTGTTTAACCGCCAATCCACTGGTCGGTTCATCCGGTTACCCTTGTTAGTCTCGTATGTTGCTTCATCAGATGCACTGAGGCCACACAGATTTCTGTAGCAATCTATGAAGCTCTTTATGTGACAGATTGATTATACAAATTCCGAGCCATGAACCTTCATTCACAGTAGGGTTTGGGCTGGCAAACAATCTTTCCGAGCATACCCGACACAGACATCATGGTTCCAGGTCTTCACTCTCCAAGATTCGAGTAATTTTAAATATTTAAGTAAAAACGCAACGATACAGACTGTCTGTGAGGCAGCGCAAAACCACATGGCGTGTGGGATGTACAAGTTGTTTACCGCAACTATACGATATTTTCCGACTAAATTGGCAAAACTAAGCGTGGCTTCAACTAGACTGAAAGGATCTGCGTGATTATGAGAAAACGACATGATGTCATGCTATGGATGTCACTATTGCACCGCTTTGCAGGACTGGTAGATATTGTCCACTGAGTTGAAACCGGATTACGGTTCCCTCCGATAATATTATGCACTTTTGAAAGTCTCAAATTATCGCAGGCCTTGGTGAGGCCTTATCCATATTCCCAGGTTCCCTGACTTGCTGGCGAATTTTGCTTTTACACGTCTTTCTATTCATTCGTTGTTATGTTAATCAAAAACACCACAAACCGCTTGCTAAAGGAAACGCCTCACCGCTGCAAATGATGACGAAAGAGGAGTTAGAAGCAGCTCACTTGGCCTGTGCGGTATAAAGCGGATTTTGAGGACCATTCGGCAAAAATTCGTTGCGGATGCACTGTTATACCTCACCTCCGACTTGGTCCGCTTGGGGCCGAAACTAAAACACCATCTGCGGCTTACAATGTAACGAGCGTGAGAAAGTCACCTCTCAGTTCGCACGGTCCGGAGCTTTGATTGGAGGGTAGGCAAGCTGGATGGGAATAGCTAGGTTGTGGAAAATAACTTGGCCTTGTGGTCTATATAATCTTTATTGGGAGCAAACCCGGTCACTTTTTATCTCAAAGGTATGAAGTATCAATAACAAGGAAAGAGAGGACGCATCATTGTCATTCGGATATCGATGAAAACATAAAATATGAGTTACCTTATGGAGGACTGATTTTAAACCGAATTATTTGAAAATAAGGATTACTAGAGTTTAAGGGACGAATCTGTAAATGGAAGGATTTGTGTAGATGTACAACCCATCTTTGAAACAGAAGCAATGGGAAGGTATGGATTTGGAATTTTGCAGGTCGATGTGATCATCGACCATCTTCACCAACCCGAAAATTCATATCTCAGTGGCGAGCAACCTAGGAGGTACGGTGATACACAGTAAATGCTGGACGGAGCTCGTGTTACAGTACGATCAGCGTGTTACAGAGTATGTCTCTAAAATCGCAGAGTTGCGTGCTTTTTGGTCAGTGAAAGAACCAATTCACATACACTGTTGACGTTGTGAAACACGGAAGGTACCTTGGTGACATCGTAACCCACCTACCACATGTTATGCACTGACTAATTGCAGTGGTGCCAACCACTTGCCGTGGATGAGCCATCCGCTCAACTACATGATCTTTTTCAGCGAGCACCTTTAGCCAACATCGTACTGTTTATGGGAGGGCTGGAAGCTCAAATGTGTCATTTGGGTCCTTGTGGGTGCCAATTCAGTCCTCCCCAAGACTTCAAAAGTACTAAGAAAGACCATGTTTAACATTCGTGTACTGAAAACCTAGTGTTCCTGTCCAGC
Organism: Clonorchis sinensis; assembly: GCA_003604175.2. Lineage (NCBI taxonomy): Eukaryota > Metazoa > Platyhelminthes > Trematoda > Opisthorchiida > Opisthorchiidae > Clonorchis > Clonorchis sinensis. Next base: position 117,394,697 of record CM030369.1, read on the forward strand.
CTAATCTCCAGGCTTCGCTGTCAGCAGCACGCTACTTGGTGCTCTCCATCAACTGACTCGAGTTTATTAGTTATAAATGCCGTATCTTTGTTCAAAACTGACGTTTCTACCGGAAGATCTATCTGGACTCATACCATGCAGTGATATGTGTCAGCTACAGCTTGCGCGTTTACAGCAATGAAATAAACCGCAAGAGGAAATCTGATGCGTTCAGGGCGCAGCTACTACGCTTAGTACTTAACCTACGTAAGAAGACAAGTGATGACCATCAGTTGCGCTGGTTAGAAGTACAATGTAGTCATGGACAAGCTGGTATCGGTGTTTACGAATTCTCCTAGCGCACGCCCACACCGTGGATATCCCACGAGTGTCTTCGCTTATGATACTTAGGGCTTTCTCGCGCTGCCCATTTAACCTTCGAAACAGATGAAAAAATCAAAATTCAGTTATCTCCGAGGTCCCTGGGAGTCTGGGAAGCATGGTGTTGCAAACAGGCTGAAGATGTGGACTGGACAATTGAGAACAGTGATATTCGGCGTTTTTGCTGAACGATGCAGCTATTCGTTCCTAAACAGATGCGTTTGAGCAAAAATCAGTGAACTGGATGACATAATGATTCTGAACCACATTTAGTGGGTTGTCTGGTGAGCGGAGCATTTCCAGTAGAAGAGCAAGCGTTGTACTACTAAAAACAGCTGGGCTGTAAACAAAATCTTGGCCTCAAGCAATCCTCCTCCTTGGAATTAAGGCTGGTTATCGTATTAATGTGAATGAAAGTCCCTAGACGAAGACAGATCTTTCAGGTATCCCCACAATTCTCCAGTGGCATTGTTTGACCATTAGGTTTTTCGCATCTTGTGAACGAAGGCAGTGATAGTTTCCCGTAGTTAGATTACCTTAGTATACAGGGGTGCGACAAAGTATTAACGTTGGTTTTGTTGCGGAATGAATTTCTGGTACTCCACCTTACGCAGTTTTTCATGCAACAACAAATCCGCGGAAGCTTCATCAAACAGCTTAAAGAAAGGTGAGATTGAAATTGGGTAACCGGGGGGTAAGGTTTATAGTAACCGCCTCAGTTAATGGGGCCCTGTGGACAAAGTGATCATTTGAGTAACGTTAGATTTCATTTTCATCTTGCAAGGAGTATCTCTCATACCAGACCAAACACACACAGCAAGATAAAAAATGAATAAATTTGACACATCCTTCAAAAACGACACTGAATATTGCATAGACGTAATACACTACTCATATGGTTGTTGGAAAATCTTCGACAGGCAACAATCGGTCTCGCCATCCTTGCGACTCACCAGGCGGGCGCAGTCCCCGAGTTTCCGTCAACCCTATGTTCTACTTGAACCCCAACTGGACTGATTTCAACAAATACACTCATTTGCATGTCAATTTGGTTTAACGGGAGGCTCACCTGGAACTCAGGTGAATCCCTCGTTTACCTTGTTCTCACTCAACTGAATGTGCTACACAAGAGAGCCTCATGTTCCAGTTGGTACGATATTCGAGATATCGCAGTACATTGCACAGTCCTAATGCACTACTTATAAGGTTGTTGAAAACTCTTCGACAGCCCTCGGCTGGTTTCACCCTTCTTGCGGCCATTAGTACGCAGTGAAAAACTTCCATCTTTTCTTTATGACCCCGAATGGTAAGAGGTCCCACCTTGGATACCACTGATCGTTATCAAGGCTCATTTATACCAAGAGGGTGTAGATTTTCCTTGGAACTAGATAAACTTATCTTTTGGGACTATAAGCTTTATGTTTTAGTACGGTGTTGTGTGATGTCCCTATTTTGTTCCCAAACATTTCTTCATTTTCCTTAACTGTCTCGTAGTACCCGTCACAGGTACCGTGGCGCGATTCATGTACGATGGGAAGAATATACGTAAATGGACACCAGAAGACAGAGTGAGTAGTTGGGTACACTTTTTGTCTGAAAAACTTTCGAATTTGTCCGTTATGCAAAACCGTAATATTTGTAGTGAAAAGCCCAAGTACATATATTGGAAAAAGAACCAGCGCTCGAATTGGATACTCATCTTTACTCGTTTTCAGCTGGCAATCTCGTACGATTGACGCATAGCTTGAGTAATTCTTGTGACTCGCAGTAGTGTGACTCACTGGTTCATTAACCGAAGACTGTCAGAATAACAAGCGAGCCCTACTCTATTAGTAATTCTTCTACAATTGGTGGAATCTTCTAACCTCCAGACACCTGATTTTATCCTATTTGAATGGATGAAGAAGATAGGTGGATTTGATAGAAGTAAGCCCACGTAATGCGCATGGAATTATGAAAGAGCAAGGGAGAGATTTGAAACTGCAAAGCTCAACCGCATGCGTGATCAGGGCCATCGAAGACGACCGTCTAAATGACACTGTGAAATACCTACATTCGCAAAGCTGTTATGGGCTCAGTGCTGCTCGTTAATTGACCCTAAATTAATCATTCTTGCAGCCGTTTTAGTCCAGAAATGTGTGTCTAGTAGTGTGGTTAAAGAAGTGTGGCAACTGTTAGTAGTCCAGTCTCTATGTACCTCACTGATGTACAGGGAGTCAAAACTAATGGTAGCTTTTGTCGTCCAGGGTACGGAAATCTGGATATATTTTTGTGGCATCCTAACTTCACAACTGGAAACTGTCCGTTTTCTAAGCGGCTGATGTCCTCAACTAGCAGTTTTCCCCGCAGGTTGCAGTTTGAATTACCAAAGTAAGCAGTGCTGGTGATGACACCCTTCTGACGAAAGTTTCTACATCGTCAAGTCAGTGTACCGGAGTGCCTAGATTCAAATCTATACTCCGAATAGCTGGTCAGGATTCCACACTACAGGTATGCAGTCCACCCTCCGCTATGTGAAAACCATTGTGGCATTATCCTGGTAGCTGTGGCATCGGAGATGCTATCTGATCTTATCCTTCAAAGGTTGACTGAACCCAGGGAGAGACAGATCCGCATAATTAAGCTGATTTCCGCCCTGAGATGCATGGATCACATTTCATCCTTCACTTCAGACTCAGGAACAGCGATACTGCTTCCATCAACCAACACTGATCGTCTTTCTCAACTTGAAAACTGTCTTTGGCTCTGTGAACTCTCAGGTACTATGGCATTGTCTGTGGAGCAAAGGTGTTCCTCATGAATTTTTAACCTCCTTAAAGCGCTGTACGCCAACTCTCGCGGATATACAAAGGTCTACTGAAAGCTGTCATCTCAGTTCACTGCATCAAGTGGTGTCAGGCAAGCCTGTCCTCTTTCACCGTTCCTCTTCAACTTCGTCGTTGATGCGATTGTGGGAGACTCACAACCATGCTTTAGTGCCTGTGGGGTCGAAGTGCCCCCGGAGAATCTGCTCAGAGATATCCAATACGCAGACGACATAGCTCTTCTTGGATCTGAAGCCGTGGCAATGCAAACAATATTAAATGATCTAAATAGTTCTGAATCACGGTTCGGTATACGCTTCACACCTACAAAGTGTAAACTGCTGCTGCAAGACTGATTGGGTTTGAACCATAGCTTCATGCTTGCGGATGAACCGATTGAGGTAGTAGACAAATTTGTTTACTGGGAAAGCTGTATCAGTCCCGGTGGTCCCATGAAGTATAATATTTTCATCCGGATTGATAAGGTCAGTGCCGCTTTCGTGAACCTGCATCACCTGTGGCGTAGGCGTGACATTATCTTATTCGTCGAGGATCGAGTTTACAATGCTGCTGTGCGCTCCATATTGTGTCAGAAACCTGGCTGCTGAGCACTGAGGACTTGAAAGTCTCTCATTGTTTGATCATTGATGTCTTCGGGGCATTTCTTTAGTCTGATGTGAACACGAGATCAGTAATGCTGAAGTACGTCCAATTGTTTTCCGGAAGAAATAACTCACCCACGATAGATGCGCTGATCACACTCCACAGGTTCAGTCGGCTTGGCCACCTGTTCCGTATGCCAGTCGACCGGCTTCCTCGAAGGGATCTTTCTTTCACAACCACTTGAAGGGTGCAAACGAGTCAGGGGAGGTCAAACAATAACTTGACAGCGAAGTATGAAAGTCATTACCAGCACAAACTCAGCTGCGCTGTTCATTACCGTTTCCCTGACTGGGGACCCCAAGACGGGACATATCAATGGTTCGAGACATTGTGAGACATGGCGCAGTCATGCCCTAAGTAGCAATCCTGCATTCAAGCTATTGCCTTCTATGCATAGCCCACTTCCGAGTCTCGCCACTTAAACTCCACGGAAAACCCTGTATTTATGCATCAATTATATTAGCTACCGCTTCCAATGTGCGGTGAACGAAACCGAGGCAACGAGAACCACTGTACGTGGATTTTACGGCTGATGATGATGATGATGATGATGATGAGCGTCAACAGAAAAAGGGGTCAGATGTTCTTTGCTTTTGTACCTTCATCAAATCTTACCTCTGAAATGGAAAAGTTAAATTGTCCATCTTTGTTACCCATCCGTTGAACAACTCCCACACAACTCAGGAGAAACTCGAGCTGTGATGAAAATAGGCTGAACAGGTTGAATATAGGACCAACTTGCTCCCATTGATCTGCGAAAATGCGGTACGTTGTATCTTTAAAAGCCTCAAAATGCCAAGCCGTAAAATGACCGAAGACTCTGTGAGAATGCCAATCTTCCGTAGCTTCAGTGATCTGAGACAACCATCAGTATTAGATAAATCCACTGGTCACTGTCACATTAAAAATGTGAGATAACTTATTTGCCCTTCTTATCCAAGGGGAATACTTACTTCGAAGAAACCATCAAAGATTAAGACAGAGTTGATGGAATGCCCCTCAGTCAGGGTAAAAATCTTCACTAATATATAAACGTTTTGAAACAGTTAACACGGAGATTTTAAATGTCTGCACCATACTGGTCGCAGCAGCTGTATAAGGGGAAATTTAATGACACACTATTATCGAATGTATCAAAATGTAAATGATCGAAGTCGATCTGACGTAGTAGCCCTGAGTACTACGACAATCGCATCACCAAATCAAACCTGACAGTAATGCTTTACTATCATTTCCCACCATTTTCCAGTGACAATGAGTAGTCTCAGCAAATTTACTAGACCCAAATCTAAGTTCCGTAGGTAATAAGTGACTCAGTAGTAGGCGAAAATGTATAGTTAGTCCCTTCAAAGCAAGGTAAAGTCTGCAGTTTCTGTATGTGGGTTACTTGAATACTGAGGTCACATTCGTGACATTTATACTGCAAAATGGATATATATATATATGTATATGTTTATATATAAGGCTTTTAAACACAGCATATCAGTTGGCAAGAACGCGACGGTTTATTGGGAAGGCAGGCGATCAGACGTTAAGCTAGAAGGCAAAGTCAGCCGAATATGGCCCCTGGGTTAATCGATTTTAATAATGCAAGGCAAGACTTGCCGTGTTTTCTTCTACTTTGGGGAATCCTCTGATTGCTGCAGAATGACAAGTGTTGAGGCAAAAAAGGTTTTCGTTATCACTTTTAAACGGTGGTATGGCTTTTGGGGGAATGACAGTGCGTTTCTATTTTTAGTCAATGACTTCATCCCATTGGTGGGAAATGGAGTTCCATCATTACACAGTGAATAAAAGTGATTTTGCTCTCTGAAGCGATTCGTTTTGCATTGGCAATGAGTTTCTTTGTACCACCAACGGAGTACCCATAACTGACACTGATTCTGGACAGACTCTAAGAGCCTTAAGATGCCTACAGTTAACAGATCTTAATGGCGTCAGATGACTCATTTTCTAGGTCACAGCATTTATGTCTACTTTCAAAGAGTTTCCGTCTTGAGCATTTACTTGATCTACTTCGCTCCCTGCTGATGCTCACATTTCCTGATTCACAAACACGGCTCGATCGATGAAAGTTGTATCTCATGGCCGAAAACAAGACAGGGTAAAATAAGATATAGGATGGTTGGGTAAATATTGATTGATTACGAAGTTTGCAAAAAAAACTGATTCATAGCGGGCGTCGTAAAACTCAGGTGTCGCGAAGAGTCTACCAAAAAGTTAAGTTCTATTGCGGCTGGGCCGTTTACGAATTAGCATAAAAACAGCTATAATAATACTGATGGACTTTTCAGTACAACCAAAACAGCATTATCTTCTCCACACGTATTATGCAGCTTTTGTTTGTACCTGATCGAACGATGAACGAACCGTTTCACAGTTTAGGAAAAATTCACCAGCGGTTCGATCCTAACGGTAGGCTGCAGTCATGCCAATCACGTGCTCATGCAATCTGAAAGTCACGTGCTTACGTGTTCATCCGTTGATTCAAAACTGTCATGCGCTCACAGCGTACCGGATACTGGTTTCGGACACTTAGCCATGGAGTGAACGCGGCTAGCCTGAAAGCACGCAAAAGTTGTCGTTGGTTTTTGGCTCGATTAAAAGGTCTCCTCGAACCGTCAGTGTTTAAACAATCGATCGAGAAAGGCGATGGATGTACTTTGCTGTACTCTTAACCCGTACTATAATGATGCAATCTGTGTGACGTGACAGCCTCAAAACTGGCTTTTGATGTAGTGGTGGATTAAATCAAACGATCAAATCGATGTTACATTCACGTGAAAACGCACGACCCGCTTTTATATGCACGTCAATAATGGATAACCTTTTTTCGGTGAACAGTGTATTCTCGATGCAATGGCTTCGTAGGCCTGTGCTTTCCAGTGTGGATATCCCACAGATGGGTTCAGGTAGGTTCTACTCGCGGAATCTCAGCGCTGTAGACTCCAACCATCGTGTGTGACATTTCAAACCACAGGACTTCATCAAGGAGTTGGACATTGTTTCCCTGACTGAGGGGCGATTGACACTCCGTCAACATATGATTAGCTCACAAACCGTTTTGATGCCCACGTTCCATCCATATTCCCTTACTAGAAAAAGGGTTCTCGAACACACACCGTCCAAAAACCCTATATGCAGTCCACGCGTGCATTCAGGTCGATGAGAAGACGCAGACATCCTCCTCCCCCAAAATCAACTTCGAAAGAACGATCAGCGAATTCGCCTACACATTACATTTCCACTTATCTTGATGGTATAAATTTCACTGCTGCACAGTGGACTGACCTGCTTTGAGGAAGAGTCGATATTTTCAGAAAAAAGACCTTTACGAGAACTTCGTGCATTATATCCTATTGAAAGAAAGTAAAATTGATGAGGACAGGAGACTCGACAACCTAGAGGATATCCGATTTTATGATGTAGCAATCAGTCCCTTCTAATTTACTCATGACGATGGAAACACGGTTTTTCCGCTGTGAGGTCAGAGAATAGGCTTAGAGTGACGAGCGAATCCGTTTCGACTTTCTCACGCTGTAGGTTTTTTTTCTGAACTTAGGAACTTCATGCAAATCTGCGGAAAATTCTGTAGACTTCACTGAAGAAGACAAGAGTCTTGTAGTTCAGATGCAGACAGCATTTCGAAACAAGCTTGAGGGCTTATGGCTTGAATACATCACCATGCAGTATGTTAGACATTGAAGAAACTGTCCATTGACTACTACTCTGTTCAATATATTCCTTCAGTGTGAGCCCGCTACATAGAACAAAATTCGGAGTTGTACCATCTTAGAGAAACAACCTTGAAACTGATTAAATCCGTCCTAATTTTAAAGGATTTCTATCTACCGGATGGATTCGATATCCTCAGTCGTGAAGAAGAGTTTTTGTATTGTGGTATTATTGTGGTGAGTGAACGCTGCTCCAAATTGTGAAACACTTCGGAGATTTCATCAGTGTTGTTATCATCACGCAATGCATTCAAGATAAATATTACGTGGATGAGTACCGTAACCAGGCACATCGTATCCGCTGCTTCGTATTCTACCACTAGCCAGCTAGTACTTTTTGAGATGTTCTTGGACAGTACGACACCTGTGGGTGAAGACAGTTTGCCACAAAGAAACAAGTTGGTAGCCGCAGCTGCTTCATGTAATCGTGTAATCCAAAAGTTTTACCACCTGCCTGATCACTTAGTACAGGCCGCAACAGAACAGACTTGTTGTCAATGGTAACACCTTCCGGTAACTTATAATCAGTTCGGCTTAGTGCTGCTTAGTACAACTCATTCTCTATCAGCGCAGATATATTTACCCATGAATTCGTTTCATTTCTGCTGAGTATCATATAAATTCATCATGTTAGCCAATGTACATTAGACAGTATACTGCGGTCTCCCGAATATCGTCCCAAATGAAACATGAAGCGATCTTTGTGCGGCACATTCAGTTGGAGGATATCATGAACGAGAAATTCAGCTGAGTCTTCCGTTACAAATTAGTTTGCAAATGAGTGTATTTTGCGAGTAGGATCGAAGTCATCCAACAAGCTGAACTAAAATCAGTTTGCTGTTTCAACGGGAAACGCGGTGAAATTCACTGGCGTGTGAAAAAATCCTGATCGACGAGAAGTTTTCTCAACGTGGTTGGAAGTAAGCAAGCTAAGTAAGCGAGTACTAATTGCCACTACCCCCAAAACAAAGGCCACCCACTTCCGCAGTTGGTGTAATTCATTTACAGGAAAGCTTAGACAAATGAACTGTTGTGCGATATATCAGGTAGAAACCGCATAACGTTTGAGGTTGAACGCATGGCACCACTGGTGTAGCCTCAAAGTTAGCATGCCATGATCAAAAAGGCATTATGGCCTCTTCATTGGGGGTTGGCCTTTCTTTAGAGGAGATTTTACATCTAAGCAGGCTGACAGTAAATATTATTTTGGCCTTTCCGAGGAAATGTCTCCTGAAAAAGGTCTGTGTTGGAGGAATCGTTGTGTTTGTTTGTCCTAACCTTCTGTTAACACTGGTTCTGCTGGGGTACCCTACACCCACGTGGTTACTGATTCGGACCTGAAGTCTTATAGCTTTCGAGGCATTCCTTTACGCAAACCGTCCATGTTAGATATCGCGTAAATCTCCAACTTCTATATGTGCAACCGCTACGCACACGCCCAGTAACCAGAAAATGAGCTCTTTTGAGTGGGTTTCGTGAGTTTCCTTATTCGTGGAAATAATTTAGCTGAACTGTCCGATAAAATTGCGAAAATCCTGCCATCTTTTCTTCCCAGGCAATATATGCTTCGCATAGCTTGTCCCTACTGTCTGTGAAGTAAAAAAACATATTTGAATACACAAAAGGAGTGATCGAGGGAATGTAAATGTGCCTATTCCAAAAGCACGTAATTTGTTATTCCGTCAGAGCAACAGGTAAAGATCGAAACCTAACTTGCCCTTGTCGGCTCTTGCGGATTCCATTCTGAAAAGGCCTTGCAACTCAGAAAACAGTTCAAGGAACCAAACTAAGTTGGTGTGTTTTGAGGACTGGCCTCTGGTTTCTCCTGCCACCCATTACAATGCAATTGTCCTCAATGTCGTCACGCCGAGATTAACGAGATTACATTGTCTAGATTATATCGATAGTACCATTTGTTTAGTTTGTGTTCCAAGTTTTGCATCCTATCTTCTCCCACAGGGTTATGTCTACCATGCTGTCAGTAGCTTTGCCGAATGGGTGCTCGCGATCTGCTGCCTTGGATTCTCCCTAACAATGGTAGCAGAGCTGAAGGATTACAGCATACTGGCGGTTAAAGTAAGTTCCACTCAGTACTGGCAAAAGGAAAAGTGCCTTCAAATACGGACATGTTTATCGATAAACGCGAAATGAGCGGTTAAAAGACATCAGATACGGAAGTAAAAATCTTATTTGCGCAGCATCCTCAAGAGCCTTGAGATCTCCTGGGAGCTGCTTGAACATTACAAATCAATGTAAAACGGTCCAATATTTTCCAACTCAAGCTTCCACCAGATACTACTCTCTCGTTTCATCAGTAATATACGCCGTCATAATAGTATTTTGTTGCACTTGAACCAAGTGACTTCGACACGGTTACGTCAAATTATTTTGAAGTGTAATAGAAAGGCCGAAAAGTAGAGTTGCCGTATAGCAGGTTCCTGACTAGGAACAGGTAGGAAGGCAAAATCCAAGGAACACAGAATTTCATTTTAAGTCCATTTTAAAACCAGTTGTGTATGAGTGTTAGCACGGTCCTGTTTTCTCACTTTTAACTTTTCCACAAAAGTGCGAAAGTGCAACTACTCAAAGCTTTTGTCTCTTATGTAGATCAGCCGTCTTAGCCTTGTGGTTAGAGCAGAAAACGCCATATCGACGGTAACTTTTGTGATACTGTACCCAGAGAGTTCAGATGGTCTGCTGCCTAGCGAATCGATAGATGAGACATGTTTCATCGTATCGTCCACTGATATGTTAAGCTAGCCTGCCTTATCAGATAAGTGATGTGAGGCAGGCTGATCCTCGACAACATACTCTGGTGTTGTAGACACGCATATATTCCTTCTCATCATCATCATCATCATCACCATCATCATCATCATCACCATCATCATCATCATCACCATCATCATCATCATCATCACCATCATCATCATCATCACCATCATCATCATCATCATCACCATCATCATCATCATCACCATCATCATCATCATCACCATCATCATCATCATCACCATCATCATCATCATCACCATCATCATCATCATCACCATCATCATCATCATCACCATCATCATCATCATCACCATCATCATCATCATCACCATCATCATCATCATCATCATCACCATCATCATCATCATCACCATCATCATCATCATCATCACCATCATCATCATCATCACCATCATCATCATCATCATCACCATCATCATCATCATCACCATCATCATCATCATCATCACCATCATCATCATCATCATCACCATCATCATCATCATCATCATCACCATCATCATCATCATCATCATCACCATCATCATCATCATCACCATCATCATCATCATTATCAGAGATAGCAACATCACTGTTCTCACTGATGCTTCACTACCTAGTGCAAACTTATTGCAAGTACTCTTAGGTGCCTATACCTCCAAGCACTCAACCAGATCATTTGGAAATAAATCAGCAGCAAGAATGCCACTGACATCCATGAGACTCCATTTCTTACCTCGTTTCAAGCTGGGTGCACAGCGTCACGCCGACCCAGAGAGAAGAGAACATTCAAGGAAAATTTATTCACATTAGGGGAGTTGGGTAGACGGGAGCACATGTAGACGCAAGGAGGAAGGTGTGAGCAGTAAGGCGTTTTTGCTTACCCGCCCTGCTGTACTCAACATGTAAGGCGACCTAGCTGACGATACCACGCAACGGCCGGAGTGGCATGATAATATTTTTGGTTGTACGTGTGCTGCGATACTGTCAGAGCTCCTAGACCTAGACAGGAGGACGATTAGGGTCCTCAGCAAATCCTTTTGTTCGGAAACCTTACAGTAAGGCAGCGAGTGGATGCCGGCATAATACTACAGTAGTACGTGTTTCTCAAGAAACCAGTGGCCGTGCCTGTTCCAGCTCTCAACCCAGAGGATCAGGAGACTGTCTTCACCAGACCTCTATCCAGTGACCAACCTGGTATGAGAAACTCTGCTAGTGTCAAAGTGAAACCCCCAGTACAGCTCAGTGTGTCATAGTGACACACAAACCGCCACACCACGACAGGGTACACTCTCATTGCAGGGATGTAGTCCTGGATGACTATCAGTGGCTTATCGGTTTACCGAAGCAGATTGCTCGATCAGCTGGCCGCTGGACATTGAGTATCCATAACACGGTACCGCCAACTAATCCACATGCAATAAGCCACTCAGGTTGATGAGGAATTTTTGATAGAATTTTCCCATTCACGGTCCTTGTAGCATGTGCTACTTATAAAGACTGTGTAGACGCTCATTACGCATTATCTGGCGTACATGATTCGAACCGGAAAGCTTGTTTACCCTGAGGTGCATGCATAATTCATCTGTGGATTCTGATCATTCACACACGAATAACACCTAGTAAAGAATGAATTTACTCCTGAATGAGTGCTTCTTCTTTCACTGACACCTGTTGTTGCTAAAAACAAATCCGATGTCTTCTTAAATCACTTCTTTCTTATTGTAGTACAAATTGTCACTAATAAGTAATCAATCACAAGATTAAAGGTAAAAAGGCCATAATATTTGCCTTCCAGGCGACACAACCAGTCATTTCTGGCAGAAAGGTTCTGGCCATTTGTTTGGACGAGTGCAAAATTACGCAGTTCGACCATGAGAAATGACCTTATCTACTAGGTTCTTTTCTTCCTCATTTCCATGAGGCCCTGAGTATGCCTGCGCGCAAACAAGCCATATGCTGAATCTAAACGTCTAGTTGTTACTAGTGGCAGCATTAGTAGTTACTGGTATTACTTATTCATCATTATCTTTATTACTAGTACGACTTTTTCTACAATTGCTTTTATTATGGCAGCTGATGTGCACGCCGTAGTCGTTCGGTACAGGTGACTGGTTTGTGCCGACCAACTGAGTCAAAGAAAACGCAGACAACGATGAGTACTGGATGCAGTGTGATTCAAAAGTGAATGACAAAATGTGGGATAAGCAGGTGACGACGTGTTGAACATCAACCGGTAACGTAGCAAACAGTTACGGCTTGTTAGGTCACGTCCAAATCTCTTCATACGACCTTCGTTAAACGCCGATTGAACTAGGTGCACAGTTTCGTGTTCGCCATGTCGCGGCTTTTCCAGACAGCCTAAAACTTGCTCGATTGTTACAGCTAGTCAGGTTCGAATTCACTAGCCTGGTGAAATGGTGCTGAGGTGGCCTAAAACTAGAACATCGAGTTTGGTTATTTTGTTTGAAATCTGAACATCAGACACATCGCGTCGACGGCAAAACGTATCAGGTGAAAAAAGCCTCTCTGGGCACTCTAAATTTCACTAGGGGCTATTAGACAGCTGATGTGCAACAACGCTGGTGTCCTAAAATTGCAACAGGGTGGAGAGTAACACCTGTGGTGTTCAACTGTCACAGAACCATGGTGGAAAGGTAGTCAAGTAAAGAGTACAGAAAATAAAGTGGAAAAATGCTGTATGTCGCTAGGGAAAACGGTCAAGATCAGGGTGCATACGCTTCCCAAATTGACTGAACTAAACACAATCGGCTATTTTCATGGAATGACTAGTTCCGGGACTCATTATCTTCTGCGAACCCCACTCAACCCGAGCTCAGTACATAACGACAGATAAGGCAGAACAAGTCCATACATTAGGGTCGATTGTGTGTAACTTTTTGGAAGGTTTGTAAACACGCTTATCGAGAATCGCATGGACATCTCCCAGGAAAGTACGAATATCCAAAAACGCTCAGTTTCCGTCGCCAGATTACAGCATGTCGTCCACAAACCTATTGGTCGCTTACGGACCATTTCACTACGGACATATCGCGGTCAGCTGACGCACGCGATAATACACCGGCAATAAAATATTTGAACACATTTGAGGTTTTCGAATGAGAGAGATCAAGTTTCAGTGCTCTTGCAGTAGACACACCTTCCAAAGTCACTAAAATTCGCTCCCAACATCAAGTTGGGTAGTATTTATCATATCCTGATCATATTTGCATTGACTTCATTTGTCACCGCACGGTCGTGGCTTATGCGGCTGCCTTGATATATAAACCTTCATTCGGAACTCAACATCCTGAATTTGCAAGTTAGTAAAAATTTGCAAAGCTATCGTGACCACACATACCCTTTAGTACGTTTGTGAAAGGTTCAAACTGAGACATCGATGGCACACCGTGACTTGTGGCAAAGCGACAGGCCGTTTTTCGCCCCCTGAGTACTGGGATGGGTGATCATTTTCATGCCACTGTCCGAACACCTTGGTCACGTCAAGCCAATAGAGTTGACACTCCGAATGTTGCTGTCTTACGTCGGAACTCCTTTCCAAATAAATGAGTCTACAGTATTTATTGTACATGTCATTCCGTGACAGTGTTGCTAGGTCCCTTGACCAAAGGGCTTGCAAGGCCAGTGTAGCAACTCAAGCGTTTCCACGTGGGCTTCATTAACTTATTAAATGTGAGGCCGTGGGGTGGAATGGTGAGGTGGCATCCGCCTCTCACAATGAATGCACGGATGACCTCCATCACAGTGAACAGTGCCACGTGAGGTTTACTCTGAACCGCTTGTGCAACCAGGCGATCACCGTGTATCCGGAACATTTACCCTCCCACTGCAATTGCTTCTATGATATGGTTACGCCAAAGTGTTACTGACCGGGACTGCTATTTCGGAATCTCCAGAAGTTTGGCCTCCTTTCAACTCTGGTGTTTGTCCGTATGGTTCATCCTGAAATTTATGTTACAGAAGAGCGGGTATGTGTTCGTAAAATGCGTGAAACAACAAAACAACAGACAACTAAAAAGATTGGGCAAAATCAGTTGCTCTAGAGACGCAGAAGCATTATAAGGCGCACTTCTATGGGCCCAAAAGCATACCAGAACCAGTGTAGATGGTCGCGCGAGCATCTATCCCTCCCAGTAAGATGGAAGGGAAAATATCATTTTATTGGTCATAATATCAATTCGTTGGGATCTGCCAACGACAGTTACTGTCTCTTTGTTTTTTACTGTGGCCTTCATTGATTGTTCGTATGGTCCACGAGGGTGAATCAAAATGAAACCGTCCTGCGACCAAATTTTTTTCCCCAGTCCTTGTGTGGATTCCGAGTTCCTCACTTGCGTTCATTCTGTTGGCGGTATAGAAATGTTGCACGGCAAAAACGAACCGCTTGGGAATCCATCAGATAAACTCCGCTTTCCATCTACTACACTGTCTTTATACCGTTTTTGTTTCAGCTGAAGCACCACGGAACGAGGCACAGCCGCGAGAGCACCATCACACTTACAGAGTAAACACGCTACTATTAATGTCTCAGTAGTCCAAAAAGAATCTTTGTTCGGAAGTACCTCCCGATTCAACGGTATTTGTCTCCGAACGCCAGAGGGACCAATTATTCGTCTACTTTTTCTACTATATCTTTCCAGTAATCAATTTATATGATGCCAATGTAGAATTTCATGATTACCGATTTGGTGCAATAAACGTTATTCACGGATGTTAACTATTCAACCCGAGTGGGCTGGGCTTGAAAAATGGACAACCCTTCCACGAACGTCCGTTTGGTATAAGTTACTGATGCCATTCGATCACGTGGGTAGTAACAGCTTGTATTCCCCTTTTACATATCTTCTAGGAAACTTCTAAGCCTGATAAATTCTGATAGTTACTAATATGGCTAGTTGCTTCGGCCTGTCTGTGCGTCTCTGCGTTTCATAACATGAATGCCAGCAATGCTTTTCGGGTCACATATTCGTTTCCTCCATTATTTCGACCATTTTTTGATTATTAGATGGACAAGTTGTGCCTAACGAACCTCAGTAGGTTTTTGGAACTATCAACACTTGTGAAGGACATTTTTTGGTTCCCCCAAGATCGAATCACTCCCAGAGAGGGCTATAGAAACCCTTTTAGAACCGTATGCGGGGTTCAAACGCTACAGTGGATACAACCTTTCACTATAGAATGATGACGTACAACAGTCTATTGTAAAACATCATTTCCATATAAGACAACTTCATCTAAGCATCAAGGCTAATTTTTTCACCTTTTAAATAAGGTATTTCCACTTAACAAGAAGTAACGCAGCTCGCACTCGATAAGTTTGCACATTAAAATCCGACTGAACTGTCGGGATTTTGACTAATTTGCGGGCTATTAGCAGGTATGGGGCCCAATCCAGAGCCAAGAAGACACCAGGAAACGAGTTAAAATTGGCAAGATTATCGAAGGAAATAAGGTCTTCACAAGAAAACGCCTCACTTGTAAACTGGTGGAAACCTATATGCAGTTCGTTCATCCTGAACAGGAACGTAAGCAATCTTGGAGACCCAACTACTTTCCAAAATATTGTAACGTATGAATTCATTCGCCCTGAATGGATTTAGAATTATTGTCTAACTGTATCATGGTTAACAGGGAAAGTCTCCATAATTTTTCTTTACTCTAGCTTCATTTTAAGCAAAACCCAAAGTAGGAAAATGTACAAGTGCTCGTCATTGTCGTTTGTTATAAGGAGAGTACGTGCACTACTAGAGTTCAAAAGTTAACAACCTGTAAATGAGTTTTCAACCGAGAATGGAAAATCATTATCCAGTATTTTTACAATCGTTGCTTCCCGCGATATGCTTTAGGACGTGCTTTAGGATATGCTTTTTAGGACAAAACGAATATATCATTAAAACAACACTATAGCGTTTCCTCAAAAGCAACGAAGAGATCGCCAGATACAATGGTTTCCCAATTTGTTCCTCCAAAATGACGACATTCCCTTGGAATGAACTGCTGTGTTTCAATGGGTGGGCAGAATGTTGAAACTTCATAGAAAAACAACAACATCCGGCTATTTTCGTTACGCTGCTCCACAAATAGGACCATCGTTTATCAGGAATAGGGGATTTGAACACCGCGAGGATGATAAAAGCCAAGTCCGACTCATCTGGCTACCTCCGGTGTGTGATCCCGATACTGCTTAATGGGCTTGAAAATTGAACAACACGTACAAGGGGTGATCTCGCGACTGGACTGTTATAGGGCAAACCATAAGGAGTACCACGGGAAGTGGACTCCAAATGGTTTGCTCCAGTTTCTTCTGGCCGTAGCTGAGAATACTTACAAGTATTGTGGATTTAGTCACTAGATGGAAGTTGAGTTACGTGTCTGGTAATGCAGCTGACCTGAAACGAATACACAATGAGGAATAATATGTTCTTGTCCGTCAAATGTGGAATGAAGATCACATAACTAGATTAGCACACCGCGACCTGATTCGTTGCCTTCTGGTTTGCTTGGAATTGCGTTAGCGTATGACAGGACATTTGGTTATGAAACTCTAGTTAAAAGGAACCAAGTACTTGGACTTGTAATATTATCAACCCCCTGCTGCATGCCTCGCACCCTAATATAGGTAGTACCAACAGGCTTCCGTAAAAGCGAAGAAACTTTCCGCTGCTTCATTCATTAGAGCTGGGTAAAAGTTAATCAGTACATTTCACATGAATAGTGCAACATACTCTGCTACTAGATATTCTCCAGTAGCATTTCTACCCTAAATATAATGTAATATGACTTAACTTTTATCAGAAATAATTTGGAGAACCAGTTAATATTCCTGGTCCACGTTTTGAGCCACTCATCAGAGTACTCAGAGTAAACAATTCTCCATTCAACGCCAACTTATCAGAGTGAAACACTATCTTGTAGATGACATTGTAACCCGTGGTCACTCAGAAAGCTGGCAGTAACGTACCACGGTCTTTTTCTTTCTTCATTTTTCAGCATTTTTCAGTCCTAAATGTGTTACGATGGGATGTTCCTCATGGTAGAAGCACCTTGACCGATCCACATCTTTCCAAGGACGATCTCTTACTGGAATAAATGTTTTCGACGGAAAAATCTTATGGATAAAACAAGGCACAACATCTACTCCAGAGCAGATTCCTAACTTTTTCACCACTGGTGTTCCATTAACGTTATAATTCGGAGTCAGTGGGCTTGAAATAAAAGTGTCCCCGTGGTGCGATCACTCCTGTAATTTCACAGCATGCAGAGCGAGAAATGTCATATATCCAGCGTACAGTTACATGCGTTCGACTGTTGGTAGTGCTAACATTGAGAATGCTGTGGGATCACCTCGGCCAGAGAACCGTTATAGGCTCTGCATAATTCAGACCTATTGGAGAAAGCAGCTGCTGCAACTGTTTGCAAACCCAGCCCCCAGAAATTGGTGGTAGAGAAAGATTCGCCTAATAAGAACACAGCATCACTATTGCAGTGCAAAAGTACCGGATCGTCGCCGTATCCAGGGCACACTTCTGACCTTGGATCAAGGCCGTCCTATCGATGGCATCGCTTCTAGATCACGCCTGAGGAATCGAGCATCGTTGGTCATCACTGACTGGCTGATTGGATGTTCAATCAATAGCTCACTTTTCCGGCCGAAAACCGGGTGGCCTCCCTGAAGCGATTTTGACGGAGTTGGTGGATAAAGTGCACCTAATTTGTTTTGTGACTACTTTACCCGATGTCAACGAATCACCAATCTATTTGACCATGAATTTCGGACATTTAAATCCATTTCCATACCCCGAGTCCTTAGGTTAGTGATAAAATATTCCATTCGGTTTTGGTTTCCTTGCTTCTGGGCAGCAGTTTCGAGATAACCAAGATCGACTGCATCCCCCTATAACAAACTGAACATACCGGTCCTGGTCATGGTCATTTTTAGTTAGGCTGACTATGCGGACTGACCCTAACCGTCATCGTAGAGACAAAAATCCAGGACGATATCTTAGAATTTTGGTTATATTTCGTTTGACCCCGAGTTAGTGACCGGTCGGCTTCTAAACAGGATGGTGCGGCCAGTCCTCAGTAGACGCAATACCTAATTTGTCCAGCCACCTGTAAACCTTCCTACTGATATCATCTACGATCATCCAGCTTGGAAGCGTCAACACTTGTGTCAGTTCCACTTGAATCGCTGGATAGTGATGGAGAGTTATATCCTACTCCAGCCTGAGTACTGTTCAGAACACTCTGTGTAGAAATTCTGCAGATGGTGCACATCCACTTAAAGACCAATCGATTAACTTGATCGGTAAACGTCACCACACACGTGCGCCATGGTTCGCGCTGAAAAGCCATTTGTACAAATGCATTACCATACTGTTTTTTGGTCTGTATCGAAAGCTCAATTCATCATAAATCGAACAATGTGGATAGATCAGAATAGGGGTTCAACATAATGACAAAAGTTTTTCCATTGATCGGCGACCAAACGATACCCGTCAGAAGATATACGAGGATTAGCGTTTAGGTAATAAAACACTGCTACCACCTGGATGAGTGAGGCATCCATTGTGACACAGGGTGCCTACTTCCTTTGTGTATTGGTTATTAGAAACTGTGAATTCATTTTTGACTACGCCCTCCCTGGCCAACAGAAAGCTGTGGTGACGGAAACAAGGGTTGCGAATGTTCTTGATCAGATCGAGGACAAGCACGTGGGTCACAATCGGCGTCGCAATGTCACTATGATAGTTATTGTATGGTGGAGTGTTTGGGAACCCAAATGATGTCATCTATCCGTAGGTCATCTGACAGTAGTTGTATATATTTGCTATGTTTCACTTTGCATTCATACTTCTCATACCTCCTGCTGAAATCCATAGCCTGTATCTCGTCGGTCCCAGTTTTTTTCTAAAGTTTTTGTGGGTGGTTAACAATGAGGAGCTTGAGAGGATCACCATGATACAACGAACCGTTCTTTTGGATCATCAGCTCGTGACTCTATGGAGAAAAACACCATTAAGTTACTGGGTTATTGTGGGTTCCACGTTGAATGGAACTGTTGAAATTTCTGCAATTACTTTTCATTCCACAATCTGACCTCGGAGACACGATAGTCCGTTGTTACCCGGCCTGATTTGACAGCTTAACAGAGTTAGTGTTGGAGTTTGAGGACATCTCCTAACTGTCATTATCGACCTGCAAAGGTTAGTTAATTTATGGAAATCTACTTTCAGGCAAATCATGGCTTTTCCGATATTCCTGTGGATCACATTCCTGAAGAAATACAGAGGTCGTATAACTATTACGTATACAGTGTATCCAAAGACCTTACTATGGCCGACGTTATTCCTCAGAAAGTTGATTCCATTCAAATTTAGAGAAGCGACTGAAATGTGATTTCGAGCCGCATACAAAAGACGCATGGAGGAATAGGTTTCTTATGTGAGTCATCGTCGTTCCAGTACGGTCACTGATTTGGCAGCCTGGGTATATGCGGAGAAATTACGAATCAGAAGTCGGGTATGCTTCATGCCAAACATCTAACTAACTACCTTCGACGAAGTCCAAAGGTTGCTGGGTCCTAGTCTGCCTTTGTCAAAATTTTTGCTTGAAAGAGCTACTTTAACCATGAGGCAGAAAATAATATTTGGAAAACAAAGGCAAAAGATCAGCCTCTTTTCTGCAACTCTGTTTTCGACCACATGAAGCAGTATGAGTAAGAACCAACTGTGAGACCAGCATCCCGGGATTGTGGTGGAAGTGAGTGAAAGACGATTGCCTTGCAGCTGATTTGATTCGAACTCCTGTGCGCTATTTACCAGGTAATCGATTGCACATCATTTATTCTGCCTGGCAATCACAGGATGATAAAACCCATAACAGCTATTGCAGCTGTCCACACCCAACAATATCTGCACAAATGAGTCCAACAATTGAGGCCAACACAAAGGAGCATAGACCGACTTGGGGTCAAGTTAGGTTGCTAAAATGTCCCTGAAGAACACTCAACAGACTTAGTATGTTTTGTTCGAATTACGTTTCTTTTTCTACCGGAAGTATTGATCAAGTGAGACTAGCGTCGTGATTGATCAGGTATAGTGCGATTGGTACACTCATAATGCGGGAACCTGATTGCATGAGCAGCTTCGCGAACATTCGGCCAAAAAGTCGAAGCTGACAAAGAAGATTCAATTGGACACATGGGAAACAGAAAGCTACTGTTTGTCAGCTTACTCCAACTGGAGTTTCAAGTCCCGATGTTTGTGAGAATGTTCACCTCGAATATGACAAGATGGTCATAAAAGCAAGAATACGGATAAAAGTAATCTCAAGGAAGGGAATGGAAACTCTCCTGTATCCGTGATAGGTAAAAACAAATCAAAGTAAATTTAAGAAAAAGTGGCAAATGGTTCTGCACAAATAACACTAGATTTTCAGTGAGTTAGAACTCCCAAGTGACAATGATCTTCGAGGTAAAGTGCGTGGATTCCGGGCACCCAATACGGACAGTCTGTAATTTTTCGTCGAAGGTGTACGCAACTGGCGCCTTATTCAGCAACACCTGCTTTGGTTCTTGGCTTAGTCCATTTATAAGTATGCTTTTAATTTGAGTTTCTTGTGGATCTATACTCCGTATTGTGTCAGCATTCAGCGGTTTTGGAACAATATGAAGTTCTCTATTAGCCACTGTGAAGTTTACGTACACGTAATTCAGTGGATCAGCTTCTCCATCATCCCAGAATAGCTCGCCTTTTGCTGTACCGGTCTGCGGTATCAAGGTCCCGTCATCCGTCGTGGAAAGCACTACCAGCAAAGCTATCCCTTTCTTTCGAGATACTTTGGTGACTTCAAAGCTTGTCTGGAAAGGTACAACGCAACCACCTCTCACCAGTATCGGGATGACATTGAGTGGCGCCTGAAAATACTTTACTTGTCCTGTGCTGTAATCACGGCGACCGGTAGAGAGATTAATCCAGTATCCAGCTGGCACATAGCCAGTTACATCAGTTCGACCTTCATCTAGGACTGGAGTTACTAGTATGCATGATCCCAGCATGAACTGTTCTTTCACAGTGTGGGTATTGGTGTCGCGAGGAAACTCAAACGCCAGCGCCCGAGCCACAGTAGTCCCATTCAGATGAGCGCGATAGAAGAGCGAGTACATGTACGGCAGTAAAAGGTAGCGTAGTTTTATAGCATCTCGTATAGCTTCTGTGGCTGCTTTGCTCCAAACAGCAGGATCTTGTGGAATCGAGGCAAGGTCGTTGTGGTTACGTGCAAATGGGTAGAAGGCACCGAGTTGACTCCAGCGTACACATAACTCCTCCGTTGTATTCCCACGAAAACCGCATATGTCTGCACCAACCATGGGAATACCAAACAGGTTGAAATTGATTATCTGAGCAATTGACGCGCGCATATCCGGCCAGCTTGACAAATTGTCTCCAGTCCAATGGATCGTATAGAGTCCAGAACCTGAAAAAGTAGAACGACTTAGTAGGAAAGGACGCTTTCCTGCGAACAGTTGTTTGAGGACGTTGTGAGTCACGCGCGCATGATCATAACCATACAAGTTGTGCCTGTTATAGTGCGTTGAATCGTGGTGCAGAGCCGATGGGCAAACTGTTTTCGCATAGAGCGAACGATCCAGAATGGGAGGAACAAATGGTGGATTATCTAGAGGATTCGTTTGATCGCAGTTTGTCTTGGAACCTGCGGCAAAACTTGCAGGTTCATTCATGTCAATCCAAAGACCGTCGAACGGAACACTCTTGTGAAACTCACTGGCCAAATTATACAACCATGCCTCAGCTTCGGGATGGGAGAAATCAGGGAACACCGTGTCTCCTGGCCAGACAACTCCTTCAATGGGGCTACCTGTCCGGCTGTCGTTAATAAAGATTCCTCGTTTAAAACCATCCAGGAATGGCGCATACGTGGGGTCATCCTTTGCACTCACTGCTGGGTCCACGATCAGGACATTTCTTATGCCATATTTGGAATGTAAAGTATCTTGGATTAAGCTTGGTAACCCACCAAATTTTGTTGGGTCCACAGTCCAAACTCGGTAAGCATCCATGTAGTCTATATCAATCCATTGAGCATCAACTGGTATGCCAGCCTTGATATTGCGTTCTACAGTGTTGGCCACTTCTTCTGAATCCCGATAGCCAAAACGGCATAAATGGAACCCCAAGGACCAGTAGGGTGGGAGTAGAGGATGACCAATCAGACTCAAATACTGTGCCGTCACATCCATGGGATCAGGTCCAGTAAAAATAAAAAAGTCCAAAATTCCGCCAATCGTCCGGTAGGTGATGGCTGGCAAAGGAGTTAACACAACCTCTTGTGCATTGCTGTTTATTAAGAACACGCCGAATGCGGATCCATCAGGACTGAGTCCCATGAAGAAATTATGCACGCCGTAGAGGTTTGCTTCCTTCATTGGTGCATTGTCACGTGTCCACAGCCCCATACGTAACCATGTCCGGCGTAACCAGTGTGGGAAGTCTGCACGTACTTCACCTGGACCGAAACCATGCTCAGCTCCCAGACGGAAACTGGTCTGGAGGAACTGGTCTGAAAAAATTGTTGATACAGACATATCTCCAGTCGAATCTAGCAACATTTGTCGGATTGGATCGTTCCGGACAACCTAATTAAAACAGAGGAAGTCGGTGTATGCCAAATAATTAAAAAAATCAGATTAGGCGTTGCTGAAAAAAGCAAATACTCTTAAAACACCTCAGGTCCTTATACGAGCCACAAAGTGTTCAAGTTCTCTATGTTCCTTAATCGGTTCAAAGTCAGTGGACAATCTAGAGATTGTTCAGTTAGATTTTATTCCTTACCATAAACTGCTTAACTTTCTGATAACTAATTTGAACAAAAAGATGGTAAATGTCTTTAATAAACTCAGAAGGGGAATCCTAATGACCACCTTCCCTAGACCAGCAACCATCACTCAGCTGTAAATAATTGTGGCACATAGTTGATCAGGTGTTATAATAATTATTCAAGGCAACGTATGTCTCAGCAATTCCGGGGGAGGGGGGTAAACTGGTGTTAAACTGAGTCGGTTATGGTGAACTCTGAAAATAGAACACCGTTTTTCTCAGGCAACTGAGAAAGCCTTGTTCTCAAAGTGACCTTTCAAACGTGGTTACCTAGTTAGTTCACTAAAACTATGCCTCAATAAAGCACCTAGTTTCAAAACCTGCAAATCCCCTGCCTTCAACTACAGCGCAACAAAATGATTATCGTTTCCCAAAACACCACGGACTTAGTTGTTCTAACGAAAGTTCCAGTCATTCTCCTGCATCACTGTGAATTCATCTTTCAAATGGTTATCTCAAAGTAATTTAACGATATACACTGATTTGCATGCCAATTTGGTTTTGACGGGAGACTCACTTGGTACCCAGCTGAATTCCTCGCTTATGATGTTTTTAAATTGTTGAAGGGTTTTCACAACCAGTAGCGTACTACGTCTAACTCAAATCTTCTTTGCATTTTTCAAGCCACCATGCCCTGGGATTCTTGTGAGAAGTCTGGATGAACTTCTGAAATGACCGGATATAAACCTTTCACTCTCGGTAGAAACCTAAAGATACATGTGCAATATTTACGGGTTTTGGAAGACTCATCGCTATTTGGGAGGTCTGAAATTCATCCTAACTTATCTTCGGATTTCTATCACTTTTGCATTTTTATCACCTTGAGATATCTCTTGAAAAGTACCAGGATACCTTGACATGAAAACGATACAGATAGAGAATAAAATTTTGAGCAAGCTAGCCTAATTTATGATCACTTTACAGTTAGTACGACTCACTTCCGAGGAAGCGGCTAGCATCATACTCATCGCGCTGGCTGAAGATCCTGCAATATATGGTTACCAAACGATATCAATGGCATTCGTGTTATCAGTTTTCATCTAGATGCGTCTCAGAATGAGACAGACTGGCACGAGCTCCTTTCCACATTCCCTTTTAATCTTCCATTCACAAGAAAGCTTCCGAATACACTATGACCATACATAAACGAAGTGCTATCAATGGTAACAGTGATCCCTGTGTGACAAATTGTTAAATTCTACCATCTAAACTAGCTTACTGGACTAAGCAGTGCCAATGCATGAACTGAAATGTTGCCGGATTTCAAATACTGATCAAAACTATACTTTTTAAAGTCCCATGAATTGTCCATAGGCCTCGATATAGTAATTTGGAAAACTGAACATGTCTAGACAGAAAGCGACGGATGACCCGATGCCGCATTAAGGCACCCTAAGAAGTATCCAAATCCCGACATTAAACTCTGGGCGATATGAATACTCCAAAAGTCTTGACTACATGTGCAATCCTTCGAATGTCCATCAAGACGCCGAAAGATTTCGGCCATAAAGACATCACCCGGATATCTTATAAGACCTTCGGAGTGTCTAGGTATGAAATTGTGTAGAAATAGAGAAACACAATGGCTCCTGTTGGTCTTTTTATTTCCGTTCATCCATGAGTATCATGTTCGCCGAAATCAATACAAGATTCACAGAGCTAAATAACAAAATATTGCAACGGTAAAAGGCATTATTGCAGTTCCAAGCAGTCCCAGTATAATAGAGAGCAGAAATATGAAGCTGCGAAATTTACTTGAGCTGATCCTTCATGTAGAGTTCAACTGAGCATTTTCATGTTGTTTCGGTTCTCGAAGCACTCCTCACTTTTTTGGATGGTTTTCACATCCTTCAGTGTGTCCAAGTTGTTGCTGTTGCTATAGAGCTTCACAGTATGCTTATCTGATACTTCGGGGTTCCCCTGTACCTACGTTACCTTTCTGTGAGAGGCCTAGCACTAATTGTTTCAATAAATAAAGTAATCGTTCAGCTGTAACACTCTCTTGACGCCATTCTGAGAAAGCACGAGAGCTAAAAAGTTCAGGTTTTTGGTATCTGAATCACAGATAAGTGTCTTCCAGTTTGACTCGTTTCCACTGTTCACTGACCAGTGGTCGAAAATTGAGCATTGTCTGGGAAATGAACGCTCGAAATTTTGAACTCACTGAAGTTATCGGTATATTGTGTTTGGTGTTTGCCTGTTTCCTGATGGACTGGTGTGAATACGATTGCTGAACAGGACACGTGTTTCCGGTTGATGCAGTGTGATTCATCTGAACTCTGGTAGTAAACACAGGTCTTTGTTTGCACCCAATTTGCAGCTGTTGGATGAGCCAAGTCGTCGCTTTTATCTCTGTAAACATCCTCTGGTGCTTCGCCTAGCATATGTTATTTTCAATAACGTTTGTGATGTCAGAATGGATAATTGTTCTACTGACATGCAGATCGCATGCGCACTAAGAGAAATCGACCCAAGGTTGTTCCGACTGGTGTAAAAAATCGATATAACAGGATAAGACAGGAGAGTGAGAATAATACTGGAAGTAATGTCAGATTAATTTTCTGTGTGTGATACGACAAAGATGAGTAAATATTTGTAAGTTATCAAGCCAGAAGAAATAATCTAGGTGGTCCAATCGACTGGAATAGTCTAGGAAACAATTGGGAAGTCACTGGTTGGAGGAAGTTCAGAAGACAATCCTCAGACTAACCGCCTGTCATGATTTTGCTTTTGATACATTGGATCCGTCAGGCCACGTTTATGTTATGAGATTCACTCAGTTTTCTTGCAAACCGGGAATCCAGCGGCACAGTCTTTTACGACTAGTGGGGTAGGTAACTACTAGTAGAGACTTCCTCCCGTAAGCGAAGACGGTTCATGCTGAGAAACATACAAGCACTGCGCATCCGTTTCATCCGTATTGGAACTTACAAGCAGTTAGCATCCAAGAAATTACAGAAAGCCTCGAATGCGATGAGTGAAATTGTCTCCCTCGAGGGGTTAGTCAACATGTATGACCACCTGATATGGAGCCCGTGATTGAAGGGTGACAGTCGCTATAGCCTAAGTGCAAGTTAACCCCACTGCTGATCAGCCGCTCGGTGCCGAATAGTTAAGTGTTCAAAATACCGGCAGGGAGTTCACGGGTTCGCGGCCCTTTTAGTTTCTATTTTGTGTTTCTGGGCTCTGGATTAAAAACGTTTATCTTTGGGTTTGTTAATACATCTGAGTTTGAGTTCATATCCCAGTTTTAGATTCCCCAGTTCACTGAAGACGAATACTATATATATATATATATATATATATAATGGTCTTGCAAATATTCAAGTAGAACATTGGCTTCCTTGATCACCACATATCTTCCAAAATCTCGACATTTCTGTCCTACTGAATGGAAACGCCTCTCAGACAGGGACAGTTTGTACCATAATAGACTATCATCTACGATCAACTCGACGCTGATGAACTGACCTGACCATCGATAATGTTAAATTGACTATTGTTTACATAAATCAAGAAGGGTTTTGTAAATAGCCGACCACTGAACACGCGACGAGAATCAAAGATCGGACGAACCCGGATCGGCTAGCCACTGGTATGTTATCGGAAACAAATGTCGATATTATTCACACGAAGCTCAAATCCGCAGTTCCATTTGTTCGCAAAACGTGCTATGCGGGTGGGTTTAAAGAACCTTGTTTCCGATCAAAGTCTGAGCTCAAAATAACTAAATGGGAGCCTATCCACAAAATGAGAATGGGTACAAGTACGTATAAAAAAGCTGAGCTGGTATCTAGGCCACCTGTGTAAACACTACATACGGAATAATTTAACAGAGATTCATCATTAGACTCAAGTCGTTTTGCGATTAACAGCGTTGACAGAGTTGCTGTTGCTGTCACAGCCGTCAATGTCGATGGTGATGATGACTCTCGGGGCTGGCAAAAACCGCGCTCTCACTTCTTCCTTCAGATAGTGCTCGTTCTTAGCCGTTTTTGCGGCTTTCTTCTGTACATTTCAGGGAAAAACTAACTCACACAAAAGGCCATGCATTACGAAGTCGTCATTTATTCTTTGGAAATCGAATTAAATACAGTTACCGGGGGGAAGAGCAACAGGAGGACGAAACACACCTAGGTCATCTAACACTGTCACTGAATTCGAAGATACTTGCTTTGGATCATTTGAAACAGACCAATGAAATATTTGGAACGCTCCCAGCTTACACCATCGCGCCAGACAAGTACTTTACATTTGCCACTTTTGAAATGGTTTGGCTTCTTGGTGATTTCGGCACAGTCTGCTCCGTCACTGAAAACACAGACACTTCATAGGGTAGATGGGAAGACGAAAAGGTGCCTATAAATCATAGCTTCTGTTCTCTGGAACTGGACAGTCCTTATCGCCATCTTCTTCTTGTAGTTATACACTTTCCATAAAATGTAACCCTGAATACAGCCGCCTACTTCGGTTGCAATACAGCGTTGATTAGGATGGCTCCTTCAGCAGTCTAGGAAATTGAGTTAAGTTTTTCTAACAACAAGAAGTGCAGTGCCTCATCTAACTTAATGCTGACTGTGCCCGATAAGCTCATATGAACGTATATTCGTCTAAAACTAGAGTTCTTTTGGAAGATGATTCCTGTCGTCAGACAGATGTTACTCTCACTCTCTCTGAGTGACCAAGCTGCCGTTTTCTCGGAACCTTCCCTGTTAATAGATAGTCCATATGTTTCACCATAATAGAACCGGTTACCTCTCTTCTTGGAAACCTATTCTCTCGATAAGCACTCTACTGGAAGGCAGCATTCTCTCGCAACTTTTGTATGCAGCCCACAATAAAATTGCATGAATAGAGGTTCACGATACGGAACCAAAGAGATTTCACTGAGTTATGAAGTCTGAAGACCAATCAACTTTCTGAAGACTTGGAAATTCGATGAAGGTCTTGGGCCTCCAACACTTCGGTCAAGGTTTGATCGTGGTACTTGTATACTGTCGTGTAGCCTTGTTCAAAACAAGGATAGGAGTGTTTCCGGAAAGGTTTGGTAACAATCGGTAGATTAATTGCTGGACAACGTTTCGCTTTTGACACAAAAGCTTCGTCAGGCCAAGTGACTAGGTTACGAGGTTGGTCGAGATTTAAGGCGGAAGGAGATCCAATCAGCTAAGTCAAGCTAAATCTCTGTTGGGTATCGGTCGAGAGGATTTTGTGTTAGGGTGGGCGACCACGTGTTAGGCCGATGGGGAACCTACATGGATTTGGGTCCAGCCTAGGATCTAGTTCTTCCGGTTCGGTTCATGTGAAGATCCCTCTTGAACTTTGGTCGGGTTGGAATTTCCACCCCCTGATTTGCTAATGATTCTACGTGCATTAACACCCGCACACAGTCACGTGTCAACTCCGCTTGTCTAAGACCGCTTTCCATATGCTCGCCAGTTCCACACCCTCGATTCTGTTCACGCTGTGGTGCTTGGTGATTTCCACCGCCTCGGCTATCAGCCGCTGTGGTGTGAATCGCAGTCCCTGTCTTAAAACTTCCACATTGTCTAGATCTATTGTATGTCCCGTGTCTAAGGCATGCACCGCCATCGCTGAGTCTTTGACCAGCATTTGGTATTCTATCGCATTCTTTGGTGGTTTGTTTATTCTCCTCTTATGCTCACCAATTCTGGTGTGCAATTCCCTGGCGGTTTGTCCTATGTAAACCTTAGTGCAATCGTTGCAGTTAATTTTATACACGCAGTCCCTAGTCCTTTCAACCGGGAGGGGATCTTTCAATCGCACCAAGACTGAGCGAAGCGTTTTCCCCTTCTGGAAAGCTACTCGAATGTTGGCTGAGTTCAGCACCCTTCGAATAACCTCCGATGTTCCTGCTTTATATGGAATGACTGCTGTGCCAATCCATTCCTTACTGGGTCTAGATACCGGAGCCAATATCTTTCTTATTTGACGCCTAATCAAACTCACTGGGTATCCAATTTCTTGAAGTCTGTTGGCAGTCTCGATTTGAGCTGCCGTTCGGTCGATCTCTTCTGTACATAGCGCTGTGACACGGCTAAACATAGATGAGACAATACTAGCGTACACAGACTTTGGGTGTGCTGATGAATAGTTTAAGACGGTTCCTGTGTCTGTTGGTTTCTGGTAGATAGTAGATAGTAGTAGTTTAGCTTGACTTAGCTGATTGGATCTCCTTCCGCCTTAAATCTCGACCAACCTCGTAACCTAGTCACTTGGCCTGACGAAGCTTTTGTGTCAAAAGCGAAACGTTGTCCAGCAATTAATCTACCGATTGTTACCAAACCTTTCCGAAAACGATGACTACTCAATCGGTACCAAGCATCTTTCAACTGATTGAAGGATAGGAGTGCTCTATTGAAATGCTGTATATTGCTTGCTAATTGGTTGAAATATCAAACAACTGACATAGTCCTCCTCAAAATACTTACTTACGGTTTGCCCTTTCCTCAAACACTTGCAGGTGCTCATGCCGATATGACGTTCTTTGCCACCTGGTCCTGTGGTTTCTGCTAATTATTATCCATAACCTGATGTTTTCTTACTGGAAGGCCGAGATTTCTCATCGCATACATTCATTTGCATACAAAAGTGGTTTTGACGGAAGACTCATCTGGAACCCAACTGACTCTCTCGTTTATGACGTTCTTAAACAACTGAATGTGTTACACCAGGTCGCCTCATGTTTCAGTTGGTACGATATTCGAGATATCGCGATACATGTATAAACATAATAAGTTACTCATAAGGTTGCTGAAAGCTCTTCGACAGCGCACCATTGGTTTTGCCCTTCTTGGAGCTAATCAGGTAGGTACAGTGCCCATCAACGTTATATTCTATTTGAACCCACATTGGACGGATTTCGACATTTGCATACCACTTTGGTTCTGACAGGAGACTCACCTGGAGCCCAGCTGAATCTCTCGTTTATGATGTTCTGGGCTGTCGAGGAGTTTTCAGAAACCCGTCAAAACCAAATTGGTGTGCAACTGACGATTGATCCTGATTGAGAATTTCTCTGCTTTCCGTCCACATCATTCGTTTTTTAACACTCCTGTCTCAGAGCTGATAACAAGATTGCCCAGTAGGTTTCAGGTAGCTTTGAGAAAACTTGATTGGCGATTCCTGACAGTCGAGTAAATCGATCGACAAAAGCAGGATAGTTAGTGGATCGTCTTCCAAGTCGCTAGGCTAACTCATCGCATCAGTGAAGCGCAAACACGTTCGGCCTTTCAGAAGCAATAAATAATATCTATCCAGGATGCAATGGTGAAATAGGGGTGCTATGTTCATCTTGCATGTCAAGTGTCCGGGGCTCAACTTACAGCACGGTCGAGGATATGCACAATTTTTGTGGGTTCTAACAGAGGTGAAATCGACTCCAGGCTTTCCTCCTTTAGTGTGGGTAGATTCATCAGATTGGTCGCACCGGGAAAGGAGTGGTACGAACGCAAATTTTTCAACCTACACAGCTATCCACAACTAATTATTCCAGCGATGCGGCTTGTAGGAGTGAGCACAATAATCACAAGTGGAAAAATTGCGAAGCGTCAACTTTTTACTGACGTTTAAACAAAGTGCAGTGGAAAGTTTTGTTAGGTCAGTTTCTTTACCCAAGTAAAAACCCAAACGACAGAATTACTGAAGCGTCAGATACACTCGTTGTTGTCGGGTCTATCTTGGCACTTAAAGAAAAAGCCCGTTCAGTTGAGGATGCTACCTTCATTATTTAGTCTAAATCACCTCAAGCCTTTCAGCTATCATATCTATCCAGTTGGTTAAAGATCACGTTGCCACTGTTTTTACCCAGACCGTAAACCGACTTTTCACCCGAGTGTTCTCCCTTGTGAGGGACACTAAAGAGAGTGTACACAAGTAGAGAATTTGAGGCTATAGGAAATCGTTCTCTGAAGCAAGGATTGTATACAAAACACTTCACTTTTAAATGAAGACAATATGCATTCAAACGGCTCAAAGGTATGTGCATATCTCGATATGACAAAAAATCTTTGAAGAAAATTGTTTTTGCGATATAGGTTCATTTCGTTTGATAGATGTGATCACCCAACATTTTCTATCAGGTAATGATCAGTCGGATGGCAAAAGAAAGTGCCATAGAAGAAAGTGACTCATATAAGGTTGTTCAGGACACTTTTCAAGCC
Organism: Clonorchis sinensis; assembly: GCA_003604175.2. Taxonomy (NCBI): domain Eukaryota; kingdom Metazoa; phylum Platyhelminthes; class Trematoda; order Opisthorchiida; family Opisthorchiidae; genus Clonorchis; species Clonorchis sinensis. Next base: position 117,426,136 of record CM030369.1, read on the forward strand.
TAATATGGGTTTCGCATTCTTGGTGATCATCGGGTAGGCGCAGTCACCGAGTCTTTAAATAGTACGCTATAGACAGCTTACTTTCATTAGCAAATAGTTGTCAGCCAGGAACTCAAGTAACTTCTACCGTATTCACCAACCTGATGGGCCCTTAGATGGGTGAAAACGCTAGGGATAACTGAGTATACAGCAGCATCATAGGTGGTACTATGTAAAGAAAATCCACGACAATATCAAGGATATCATTTCAATTTAAGAGTATCATAAACGTGAGGCTGAGCAGGGATTAGACTCAGACTCCCGTTAACCTAAATTGAAATAAGTATATTTCACCATGATGTAGACATTGAGATCTATCAAAGGAGTACATTAATTTTAAAATGTTATTTTCTGCATTTTGAAGAAGGGAAGCTACCAAAAACAAATTTATAGAAGCAGAATAACTGAATGTCCGATACGCGATACGTATAAAAAATTGTAGCTCACCCGAATACCAAACGGGGATTTCTCCAGTTCCACAGCGTAGTCTGTCGGTTCTGGGGCATTCACATCAGGCTTTCCAAGTGGGATTGGCGGTTCCCACCGGTTTGGATCAGATGGAATCGTAAACCGCACACGTAAGCGGGTTTTTGTTTCGTGAAGCACTTCGACCCGAACATTTTGGAATTCATTTACACCATACGGTGATGTAATCTTCTCCATATCCGCAACAAAGCCCCTCGGGTTTTGAGTGACATTTCTTACAGTATAAGTCCTGTAATCCTTTGGAAAATAGCACATCGGGATATGAGGCTCAGTGAAAGTAATCCCACTCCAGCAACAGCCTTTGTTAATGCATGCATCCTTATTAGCCCCCGCCTCAGGATAACAATCCAATCTTTCCGAAATTGGGAACGGGCCACATTGTGGTGGCAAGCTATTTACTGCATTCGATGCGAGTCCAGAACTACCGAAAACAAGCAACAATAACCACGTTTGTCCTAACATTGTGCAACCCCTATTGTGGTGCCACACGGCTCCGTTTATTGCCGTTTAAATGGGATCGTGCAAGTGACCTCAGGCGCCAGGCTATTCGGTAAGGTGTCAGACCAATCAGCTGGTTGCACCTACAACTACAAACAACACACGGCCAATCGATCGGAGTGATTTGATTGGCAGTCCAACTCGCAGCACATGTGCAGAGAGGACAGTATTGCGCTGGGCCATCATTCCGTTTGGTCATGGTTATTCATGGTGATAGTTTGATTTGGATCACTTCGGACAGTAATTTGTGGTACAAAACTTGGGGTCATCAGCAAACCTTTTCAAAAACCCTAGAGATATACAATGGGAGATAAAAACATTGGGTGAAAGATGAACTGATAAATCTCCGATGTCCAATTCCGCAGTTCTCTACAGAAACATGTAAACCAATCCCGTAGGTCTTTGCACTTCTTACAGCAAAGCGCAAACGAGACTACAATTGGCAAGTACTGATTAGCTGCCTGGGCAATCAAGCCATAACTCACTCGTAAAGTAACGGGAGTAAAGAACTTTAGCCTAGGAACTTCCCCTAATTAATCAGTTTTTCTGAATTGGTTTAACTTACTTCTATAGGGGATGCGTGTCAGCTTCCCCACGCAGACGCAGTCGAATGAGATGGCTCACTACAAAAGAAATCATCAAACAAAAGAATGGCTTAGTGCACCATGCTTTATATCAGACACTCGTCCACAATTATACTTCAGAATGAACCACTCACACTGCGTTCGGGATGGCCTTCGATAGATTTTGTCAAACAACAGAAAAGACAATATCACAGTATTTCAACAACTTCTCCGCTGTCATGGACGCAAAAAAATAGAATTATGTAGGAAGGTGATGTGCAATCCCCACTTACCAACCTACTACCTCATGGGGCATTTCTGTGTGACTTTGTTTTGTCGAACAATATTTACGTAAAACACCCTGAGAGTTGATTGTACCATGTGCTGAGAACATGATTTGAGTTCGAATATGAAGGCCATAGACAGATTGATGGGATTGCTCCAAACGGCAAGTAACTGAAATTACATCCCAAACTTTGTTGTATAATCGGTATGTTAAGGACACTACTTATCGCCGAGGACGGAAACTTTCAAACAATTTCAGCAGTCACAGTTTCCGTCAGTTCAACTTTCGTGCGATCTACGCGTGCCAGCCAAATCGCAGTTTACCATTTTTGGACATATTTGGACGAAGGAAAGTTTATAGCGTTTATTTGCCGCGAGACTCTCTGGAGTGGTCAATAGTAACAGTCCTCCGGCCTTGAACCAATAGCATACGATAAAGATTTTGTTTTCCCGAACCAGAAGATTATTAGTGCTGACCAAAAAACAGTCGGGAAAAAGTTTATTAGACAGACTCTTTCAGCAACTGGTTACGTTGACCGCTTGGTTACGAATTAGGGAAACTGGAAGCAAGCGGAGCTCATAGTATAGGAAGCTGATAAGTGTATCCGTACGTTTAGTTCATCAGTGACTATGCGATTAAGCACAGAGTGACATACAGCCACAGATGTACTTTATCTCCAGCGCTTGAATATAACTCAAATTTACTGGCTCGGTTAACGTCACAGCTAAATCCCAAGGGTCAGACTTCAAACCAAAGCCCACACATCAGTTACGAGAAAAATTGTTACCAACCATCGCAGCAATTAACAGAGTAGGAATCTTGGCCAATATTCCTTACGAATTATCCAAAAGGTCCACTTGTAAATATCGGATTGAACCTTTCGTAATTATGGTGTGTAAGACTCATATTTTGCCAAGGTGAAGTAGCTATATCTGGTTCTAGGCACTGAAAATACTTCATGCGCTTCTAAGGGTCTTTCTCTTCTTAGCTTTTGAAAAGGCAGCTTGTTGGATAACTGCAGTCCATTTATTAGCACACCATGTAATTTACCAAAGTAGTTAACACTGCATTTGATTTAGGGCATGGTTCTTCGTCTAACCAGCTGCTGATTAGCTAATATGACTATTTTCAATCACTCAGAAAGTTCCATCTAGTCACCGATGCTAACAGAGGACCTGACAGTCACCAAGTCATGGTACTGGAGCTTCAATTTCATTGGGGGCTCCCACTGGCCGGAGGACTTGAGGCCTGAAATCAAAGAATAATTTGTATGATCCATCTACACTTTGGTACGGAGATGGTTCGAACTGATGCCTTTTCTGTAAATAGAATTCTACATACGATTCAAACACACATGTGAGTGTAAACATCTAAAAAAAAGTGAAAGATGAAAAAGTGAAGGTAATTCCCAAGCAACACAACCTCGAGAAACAGCTGAAATAGTTGCGATCCGACTGCCTGACATCACCACCCCACATCACCTACACCATAGTTTAGCAACTCTACTGTCCCTCTTTACTCTAATACGGTACAGCTGTAAACGAATGAAAAGTTTCTATGACGTGTTTCTACAAATCGGCGACATAAATGCCCTAGGTAAGTGTTCTGGTATGTATTTATCAAGGGCGAAATATGGACTATCTGACTGGCTTGATCGATTTCAATGGACAGACCACGACCTTCCAGGTATCCCCATTAGCTACCCCTATTAGCTCTCTCTCAAATAACGGATTACCTCATCGAGGCATACTGATGTGCAGCTAACTGATGCTGAGAACGTGGCCTCGCAAGACCACTGCACAATGAGGAAGACGGATAGCACATAAAAAGCCTTCTTCAGTGACGTTAGGTTGTTGGATTGTACTCAGTATAGGTTGCTTTTTAAGGTTTTCCAAGATAAGCGCAGCAATCTCTTCACTAGTTGGCCTTCTATTAGCGGAAGGGGATTCCGAAAAGGTAAAAAACGCTTTTGTACCTTTAAACTGTAAACCACGTATGGAGCTTGAGGGTATATTCAACGAACAGGCCATATCGAACTTGAGTTGAATCATGGTAAATATTGGTTGGATGAATATATGTGAGAGCAGGCAACGTCAGGCAACGTGAGGACAACGTCATCTTCTTGCTTGTGATGAAAAACACCTTTTGATGGACGTCTTTCAGTTTACGGAAAAAAGACTGGTTCTGGAAAATGCCGATACTTTTTGGATGGGTGAAAAATTTGTGCTCAGTACAAGCAGAAGATACTCGGAAGACACTCAGAAAGTAGTTGAAATAGGGTTTCTGAGTCAAGGCATCCAGAGCTATTAGTGTCGCGAAAACAAAACCCACGTCACGTGGCTGTTTTCGTCTAGTGCCAGAAAGTTGCGATAAATGGCGTTCTGTCTCGCAAAACTGCTCTCATATTGGTCAGCTTTTCAAGCAGATTCCAAACCCCATTTAGAGAGTAGCGGCACAGGTTTTTTTCATGGTAATTTTAAACATTCTTTTGTAGTAGCAGATAAGAAGAAATGAATCATTGGACCAATTTGGCCGAAATCTTTTCGCAACTTACTGTACACATTTAATCCGGAGGAAATCATGAGACCAACGAACAGGCGCCAATTGAAGATTTTGGACTAAATTTTCACACAGGCCAAGTAAAATGGCAATCTTTGAGGATGTGCAGCGCACTGAGTGACCTTTTCAGTCATGTTTTATGTAGTATGGATTCAGACTGAATTTCAGTGTACGATGTACCCAGAGGAATGTTTGGATAAACATTTTGAACTAGTTCACTCTAAAATGGAAGCCTAATCTTCTATGAGGGTAAGCGTTTGTCGATCGGACTTGGACCCCGAAAAACAAGTAATTTGATGCCAGCGATTTAGCTTAAAGCCGTTTGGTCGATGAAATAGGTGATCCTTGGTTACTGACAAATCAACATCATACGGGGACATTATGAACTGTAAATATGTCACACAAAACCTGTAAAAGTGAGGCTATAGGTGATTAGCAGCAATTCAGTAATTCATTCAGGGAAGATTGATACAGTAAGTATTATTCGCAGTCTCCAGGGCCTATGAAAACAAATGAAAACAAATGACCCGTTGTAGGCTATTTTCTGAAGACAGCACAGCAAAAGCAGTGAAAGACTCATTGTATTTCCCCCCAATTGTTCGACTCTTGAATGCTAAGTAATGTTGGAGCGACGTTTTTTTAGCAGGTAATGATTTTCCACGTTTAGAGAATGCATAAATCTGCATAGTTTGTCGTTAAGAGGGAGGTCACACGTAAGTAACAGACTAATTACAAAGTTTTCCGTCATCAGCAGTTATTGTGGATCCTCACAAGAAATCACGTCACTTCTATGCTACCCATCCACCTTTCGATAAACCTTCGTTTCTAACAACTCGAAGTGCCCAAAGTTGGTTGCCACGCATCAGCCGCAAATTCCACTCTTGTACCTCAGCCATCCAAGTACAGTCACGAGAGCGGGTCAGGATTATTTTCCGGAGTCCTCCACCGAATGATGTCCACACCTGTCCGGTCGGAACACGTTGAGTCGCTAAAATGTTTGACAGCCCACGGCCAGTTTCACCCTTCTGGGGGCTAATAGGGTAGGCGTAGTCCCAGAGTTCCTACCTACCACATGTTTTACTTGAACTCAAACTGGGGGCATTTGGCGATTCAGCTGAATCCATTTGAGTCTCCAAGTAAAGCTAACTTAGTATGCGAATGAATGCACTTAGTGGAATGTGTCCAAACTTGCTGTCTGTGCTTATGATTGTTTTTCTTTTTCAGCCAGCACTAAGACTCCAGTAAGAACATAGTGTTCCTTCCCACCGAAATGCTGTTCAGTCGTCATTCCCCTAAACCGTTTTAATGAATGTCATAAGCACCTCTCCGTACATAACACAAATATACCATCATAGTTAGCCGGACAAAGTCAGGTTTCCATGGAACCTATGGAAATTTCGAAGAAATAACCGATTCCGCAAACTAATACTGTTAACTTACTGAAGCATCTGTTGCCTCTTTCCTTCAACCAGGTAAAAATGATTTGATGAGTAAAGGTTGATATGTGTTCATGTATTTTTGCATACCTTGTCCAAAAACCAACTTCTAGGATTAGCAAAACAGAAGAATCGTGCTGACAGATAGCTCCTCCGAGTTCCCTAATAAATCGGTCATAAGAGAGCCACTAACCCCAACGGAAAGGAGTATAACCAGCCCTGATGAATTGTGTCCATCGGAGATCTGTCTTAAGACTCAGTCAACCTGGTAGTTTATTCAGGCAGCTCGAAGAATTTTCTCGAATTTTTCCTCGAATTTTCTATTTTTTAGCAAAGACTCTTCAGAAACATCCCTATGGTGAGATTATAAAACAATATTTTTGGAAAAATTTGGAAAACAACGTGTAACCCAAAGTGCCTTTGATGAACCGACATCCTTGTCAGATAGATGGGTAGCGCCTAACTGGGGGAGGATTGGGCTGAACCAAATTTCACTAATTCTGTTCACTATCATCCAACTTTCCCTTTTTTTCTTATCTTCTGCGACCTGTTCAACGACTGTCCCTTTGGAACTCGACAGTACATTTGACCTCAGTTGTTGTTGTTGCTGGTGGTGCACGCAAATCACCGTGCGTTCGTGCACAAAGTATAGCTGGACAAGCGCTCGCGCAAACAGTTAATTACCTCCTGGATTTCACTCGAATAATCAGCCAGGCTCTTGATCTTGTCCACTAAATGAGCTGACTGAAATTTTAGCCACAAAATCGACTCCGTCGTTGACAACAATTCACTAATTACACAAATGATTAGTCCCCTTATTTGCCGTCCTCCCCACAAGTTTATGTAAGTGTGTGACCAGCGAATCGGGCGTGAACAAGCCAATGAGTCTATGCGTTGCGTGATCGTGAACGTTGGGCACAAGCTCAAGTGAGTGTATTAGTGCACAGTTGATGATAGCCATAATATGATTCAGAAGGTATATATGCACTAATAACAGTCTTTACTATCGTTGACAGTAGTGAATTGCAACAGGTATAAAAATAAATACAATGTGAATGTGGAGCAAGACAAAAAGGGAACTTATCGGTTGTGAGAGTCCCTTGGTGAAAGTCCGGACGGCGGTAACGTGTTTTCTCCGCAGCATAGTTGCTACACGTGTTCCATATTGTCCGTGGACTTGTGGAGGATGGTTGACGTCCTGCTCCCTGCGCGCGCGCGAGTTTTTGTGTGTCTTGAGTATGCTCGGCCTTCCTATATGTAGCTGCGTCTGCGTGTACGTGGGTGTCAGCACATGACTTGTTGCTACGCTTACTGGCCGGTGGAGACAGTCAATATCAGATGAGTCATCCTTGTGTGTCGCGATTTGTAAGCGTAGGGTAGAAAGCGAGTCTCGTGATCTAGGGGCGATTGTGAGCTGTGTAGTCAAGTGAGTCACAGTCGTGTAGCGTGATTTGTGAGTGTAGAAAAAAGAGCAGATCTCGTGATCTAGTGAGTGGCGGTGAGCTGTACAGTCACGTATGTTGGTGAAGGGGCTGCTACAAGTGCAGCTACTGGAATTCGGTGGACTGGATGATTTAATCCGTTGACGATTAGAGCAGCTCCGCACGTTCATCCTCGTATAGCTAACTGTACACCGCTTGAAGCACAAGGATTATAGCTGGTCGGCTTGAGGGCAATAATGTTCCGCCGGTTAATTTCAACGCATCATTTATCACCCACTCTCTTCGCATACATTGATGATTGCCCAGCTCACAAGACAGCCTTTTCCAGTAAGGGATCTGAACGATCTTTGCTGTCACAAATATGGTTGTACTTAGCTGGTCAAACAGATGAACGGTTGTTTGTCATCCTGTTACCGACAGGATGGCAACAGCCAACAGTAGTCTAACCATGTAGTAGGGACGGGCACATATACGCAGCATATCGATGTGTGCGTATCATCGACAATGATGCAACCGGCAAAGTAAACTACCCACAAGGTTGCTGAAAACTCTTCGACAGCCCACGAACGGTTCCGCCTTTCCTCGGGCTCACCGGACAGGCGCAGTCCCCGAGTTTCAATCAATCTCATGTTCTACTTCAACCCAAATTGGGCAGATTTCGAGAACTACACTCACCTGCATATCAACTGGGTTTTCACAGGCGACTCAACTGAATCTCTCGTTTACGATATTCATAGACGAGAGATTCAGTTGAGTTTCCCGTGAAAATCCAGTTGATATGCGTGTACTTGTCGGTGTAAGCGATGCATACACCGTCAGCCTAGACGGAGTTGGTATAGGTCAGTCGCATGACCAAAGGTCAATAATGTTACACTGAAAAAAATAGTAAATCATTTGTCCTGAGAAAATAAACAAGGTGGCTGGATCGACAAAAGGGAGGAGAGTCGACTTACCTAAGTGAACCAAGTGAAATCGGTGAATCCTAGTCACCTGTTCATTTGCATACTGATAGCGTATTGATATCCACCGAGGTAAAGGATTAACTCCGTATAATAGAGACGTTTGAGTTACCTAGGAAGCAGTTATTCTGAAAAGTCATTCTCATCAATAGACCACTCTGACCTCTGTGACTGCTTCTTGGATGTTGTATCGCAGAAAACTTCAAAAGTTCAGAGTTCGTTAGCAACGACTTGAGTAGCATAAGGAAAATGGCCCGTCCGCAAATAAAGAAAAATCAGCCAAAAGTTTCATGGGCGCAACTTTCTTGTGATGGCTCAGTAGTTAAGTGCGAACTTGTTGACCGTGAGGTCCGTGGTTCAAATCCAACCTCTGCATCTCGACTACTGTTGTCTAGGCATAGGCATCACGTCCCTTAACCTTCGTGCTCCTTTCAGGAGACATGGCAGATGTGTACCGAAAAGGTGCTGAAGCCGAACGGTTATTATCATTTGCTACCTTTAAATAGTTTCGGGGATGAGAAATTCTCGATGAGTTCCTCCTCATAGCGTTGTGTACAATTGGATGGCTCCGGTTTTGGAAGGAGAGCTACAGTCCGAACAATCACTAGTTGCGTGTGATAGCTGTTGGGGTCCGTACTGAACTCTGAGTTCGGATACATAGAGAGCCAAAGGACGTCCCCTAAAATAAGCCGGTGAATCTCGTAAAATTATCTCCCATGGTATTGACAATCTGTAACAGAGGAAATGTGAGTACCGCGGATGAGACTGTACAGTACTATTTTTGTTGACATAGTAAGATAATGAAAAGGGAACATGCAGCAACTGGTGCAAATAAAACACCCACAGGTGGCGTGATGGAAAAATATGTTCCATAAAGATGAATTTAACACAAATTCCCTTGTAACACAAAAATTCTCAATTGCGATTTCGTCCTGTAAGCGAAGTCAGTCTATGATGAGAAACCGGGAAGCACTGTACAGCTGTTCGTCCTTAATGGGAATCACCAGTAGTGTGGACCTGATGAAACCCAAAGGAGTTTCGAACACACGACCTCCGGGCTAATAGTTTGATCTCCGAGCGGCTGATCAGCACCGTAGGTAGCTTGCCATTTGACAGAATATAGCAGCACTCATTCTTCACTCGACTAGTCCATCAGTATGTGGTTTCTGTGACTAAAGGATGTCTTATTGGAAGTCAGTCTCACTACTGATCAGCTGCATGTGGCCTAACGGTTTCGTGTTCAAACTACTGGCCGGGAGGCTTCAGGTTCAGCTGTCCCTTGAGTTCCGTGCTATGCGTACTGCTGATAAGTTCCGATGAGGATACAATAGCTGCAGCGTGGTTCTCGGCTTTTCAGCATAGACCTGCTTCACTTACAGGAAGAAGTTAGACTCGACAATTACCGAATCTCCTCGCATTACCACAATTATAAAAAATTACTAGCACTTTGTTCATTGGATGCAAAAAGGAGAATCGTAATTCATGAAACACAGATGCTTATAGTCGTATACACTTCTACTTTGTACTGGGTGCAGGATGAGTTTTTCTAATTTTTTTATATACTGGCCTAAACACTGCACATCTGACATCCAGGTGATGGGATAGTGTCCTGGTCCTTTAGTTTAGTTGGACTTTGTTACCGAGCACATAGAAAACAAGAGAAGACAGATGCCTTAAGTCGACATTTGCGTGCCAGCATGATCGGTCAAGTTGTTTTTTAATTCTTGGGGTTTCATACTCATAGGTAGCACTAAATTAAAAACCAATTAACCGCACGAGTGTTACTGAAACGTATTACCCTATCCGAAACACAAATGGAAAAAATCAAGGGTAGTAATCTGGGAGCGATTGGTAATAGTAATAACAATTAATAATTACTTAACGCTCTGAGCAAAAACTGTGAACCTATTCCAAATTACGCAATGTGCTACTCGTTTATGACAACCTCCGCTATAAGTTATCTCTGCTAAAATCTTAAATCAAAGCTTAACAATTTGCTGATTTTCAGTGAGATTTTGTCCTATAAGTAAAGTCAGGCTATTCTGAAAAACCGAGAACTAAGCTGTAGCATTTACATTCTCATTGGGAATAATCAGCAGTGCGCATCCCCCAAAACTTCAGAGAGACTCGAACCCATAACCTCCTAACTTGTAACTCAGCCAAGAGGTAGCGGGTCCAGCCACGTGTTGCTGATCAACAGTGTGATTAAGTCGTACTCAGACAGGACCCACGTCACCTGACCACGTGTTGATTTGTTCCTCGATTGAGGACTTCTCAGCTGGAAGTGTCTTTCGTGATATGAGCTACTTACAGACTGTTGGTATGGTGAGGAGATTGGTGGACTTTCACTGGAAATTCCATTCTTTTAATTGAAACCAGTCTGTGTCGAAGAGTACAGTTTAGCTGTTTCTTCCTTATTGAGAGTCATCAGCAACGCGCGTCTCTCACGAACTCTTGGCCAGCATCTTGAAACTATTTAGCCACGAGCGGCTGATCAACGGTTTGATTAACTCATATTAGGAAGTGACGGGTAGCATGCTCAAAACTCCCCGCGGCTTCGGGAGGTGCGCAGTGCTGATCATTTCCAGTGAGGATGAAACAGCTATACAGTCATTTCCGCTTTCCAGCGCTAACGACCTAACCTGAAGAGGGAACCCCCTCAAAGCTTCTCACACTGCCAACAATTCGTGATTTATTTTCTAGGAATTATCCGAAAGTCAGTGTGATCATATTCAAGCATTGTGAGACAGCTCACGATACCTATCTATTCAGTAAGGCATCCCGCTTTCAGCCGCCAGATACTTTTCTACCGGCATACTAAATTAGCCTAGGTTGTGAATATAGCCGTGAGATACACGAGGTGCATGATGAAGGATACGTTTGTGGATTCACTTCACACGTATTGGTCTCACATTGAATATCGTGATTACATCGCAATTAAAGTTCTTAGAACAGTTCGACTCACACGCTCACGTTTTACTGTGACAGTTGAAAATGTTAAAAACCACAAAGCTCTGCGTGATTTGGCAGCTAATTATAGTTACTGCATGACAAATATAGATACCCAGTCTAGTTTACTTAAAGTGAGCTGAGAGCCCATAAACCAAGTTGATTCCTTCAAGTATTAAGGCTCCACTACTCTATAAAAACGATTAACCACGGCAAGAAACAGAATTTTGCACAAGCGGCACTAAGAAGACTTTAACACAGCCTCACATCGCTTGATAGGAACGCTTGGAAATCAGTCTTTGAACAAGGCCCCCGTGTTGACAATGTAGCTGTCCGATCCATACTGATAAATGTTGGTAAGACCTGGCTTCTCCGAACTTCCGAACTTACAAAACTCGAGGTATTTGGCCACGATTGCTCAAGCCTTTAAGATAAAGGGTTATGGACCGTTGTCATGATATTATGTGCCTCTCCAAATTGATCCAGTGACGCAGGCACCAGTGGTTAGGAGACAACCTCCAAGCTGTCCAAAACGTCTCCGTCCCATTTGTTCTACTCACAGCGGCACTTATGCATCGGAATATAATGAAAAGCCTGTCTGCCTACATTTGGGGGCAACATTATACAACCTGCCAGATTGGAACAGCAACTGAATGATGCCATGCTCGGACCTTGCCACAGTCCATCCATCATGGGTATCAGAGACCACCTGTCGGTTTCCGAAAAATATTAAAATCCGTCTACTCACGAGTAGCCCGTATTTTATTTCACAAATCACCTTCAAAAACCTGTTAGGAGCTGTTGAAGTACCGGCCCAAGGTGACTCCTTCAGGGTGAGTTAGTCTGAAAAGCAAATACATAAGAATCCTCCAAAAAACACATGGCCAAATTATTCTGTCTTCCACCTTTGGTTACACGCCCTACAGGACCATAGCTCATTTTCAGGAAGAATGTACATACTTTTCCACATAGTAGTTTATTGTTGGAACTGATATATTTCCATCTGGGGCTGCTTGTTTTGTTCTTATTACCCTAGTGTATTACCCACTTCTGTCTCAAATTCCCCTTGAAAACATATAGATGGTCTGAAAACAAGCAGTGTACAAAAAATGTCCTCACGGTTAACTTCCTGGCATGCAAAATCCGTAATTTATGAGCCGGAATTGGCACTGAATTGAACTGCTTAGCCTATTTTTACTACAGGAAGAGCCTTTATGGTCTGAGTGAAAAATAATGGTAGCTAGAACGAAATTAATTTTTTTCGAATTAAATTAGCTTTATCAGAGTGGTAAGGATCGTATGTACAGATTCCCAGGTTAATGTATCATGATTGACTACTCCAGTTAGATGAAAGGTTGTTGATATACGAGCTATCAAGTGCGAGCAACAAGACCGGACAGCTGAACAACTTCAGTTGCATGGAACATTCAAGGATCAGCTATCTTTGGGTCAATCAAATTTTAAACAATCTAAAATTATACATCATTTTACTCCGTGAATTCCATGTCTAAGAAATCGAATGAGCATTTTATTTGTTGTATGTTTTGGCTGTCGGGACCCTGTAGACGTAGGCTACGGCGAGGCTAATCCACCTGTAGGTGTTTATTCATGAACAAGTCTTACTCAACAAAAATATTATGGTGGTAAGCAACACACCGAAAGACTGTAAACTGATGACTGTGGAAGTTGGAGTAACAGTTAAATCAGTTCAAACCTGGTGCGCCCTAAGAAGGACGAAACCGGTTGTGGGCTGTCAAACAGTTTTCAGCAACCTTAAAAACAGTGTATTGCGTCTATGCAATGATTTATAAGCCTTTAAAAATATACACGAATAGGCAGTGACGCAAATCGATCATTTGTCAAGCAATGGTTATTTCGAGGTTTAACTTTTTGTTTAAGAGCGCAATTGCCTTTCTCGCAGCGGAAAATGAGAACTGAAGTGTCTGTCAAAGACGTGGTAAGTTTATCTCTGGCAATCTCTGGAAAATTGATTTGCATGTTTTAAGTCCCAGTGAGGGCAAAGTTTTTCCGATTTTTCACTTATTATGATTGGGTGAAAATTCTCAAAGTGCCCAATTACAGGTCGACTGTAATTGAGATGTAGCTGGACCACTCGAACACTAGTGAATGCTTCACATGTAGACTTCTTCAGAGCTTGGTATCAGGTCACTTACTGTCCCGTATTCCCATCAACACATCTCTACAATCACCTTTTCACCTATTTCACTGTGTTTCGAAGGTGACTACGGTAGGAGAGCACATCTGTCTCAGCCTCAGTGGAGGATTCTTGCAACACCGCCCCGGTGAAATATACCAGTGAGCTGATACTAACCACATATCACAAACACAGAGTAGGCAGCCGCAGATTCGAGTCTTACATTGTGTGCTTAGGTCCATATTCAGGATGCGACACATCCGTCCAGTCGAAGTGCTGTTCGGGTATTAAGAGCGGCTGGCCCACGGATACACCTATAGGCTTCGACTCCAGGCGTTGAGGTTTGATTCTATTTTGTACTGGTGATTTAGGGATAGTGCGAATCCAATGTAGCAATTTTTATACAAACCTGAAGATTCCTGTCATTACGTAGTACACTTACCTTCAAATGGACGACGTCTAGGACATCTTCTGAAGCTACATTATTCTGCTGTCTGTCATCACCTTAATTCTCCAGCACAAACATAGACACCCCAGAAGCCTGCCCGGATACATTTTCTCAGGTAGGTTAGGTACCTAAAACACTTTAAAATTCGCACAGACTTAACTCCATACTTGCTGACTTGACTCCTCGTTCTTTGAACAGTTTTGATAGCCCACCCATAGGTTGATTTGATATCCAATACGAGCCCCACACATACTGACCAGACATAGTGGTGCGTGGCCACTATGAAGCAACGAGCGCGCGTTCGCACATCGAACTGTGATTTCGGAAGTGGTGACTCAGTCTCACTCTGCCGATGATTATTCACAAGAATGACAGAGCAAGTAACACTTTAGGGACTGCAGCGTAGGTGGATGAATGAAGGTTTGCAAAACGGAATGCTATTGACTGTTGTCCAGGTGGTTATTTGTCTGCTGACAAACATTTCGTCAAAAGTTGATGAGAGGTCGTCATTGAGCCCCCGAGTGATAATACAACACCATCCGACTTCGAAAACACGGAGGCAATGCGGGAGTATTGAAAAGGCTCTAGTGTCTTTGATGGAATAAGGCCGCACCTTGAGAGTATAGGGAAGGCATTTGTATGATAAAGATTGTACACTCTAGGTAGAATGTCTGAGCTGTAAACAATGGTATCGCCCAAAGTGACCATGACCGGAAAATGGTATGTGATTTGTCCACAGAGATGATAATAAATTGGGATCGAAATGGAATTCTGCTGTAAACTATCAGAAGAGTAGTCTGTCATTTAAGGGACCGCTATGTCGGGATTACTGTGTAAACGGAACTAAATGAGTCAAACGAACCAACCCTGATTCGGAATCCGTTGTGTTCTGCTATGTTCGGTGGCACTGTATTGTCTGTCCTGATATGAAGTTTGGATTTCTGCACGTAATTAGATTTCCATATTGACATATAATGAGCAAACTGTTTGTCTTCACAGTTTTGATGTCTGACTTTATGGTTTGTTTGTGGACTAACATAGGCTTCATTTAGAAGTGTCTGTGTGAATTCTGTGACCTATTCTCTAACCCTCAGTGCTTACGTAAGAGCTTGAAAAATCGCATTATTTCAGAGATTACACATAATATCAAGAATGACACTTCATTTATCACCTTGGACGTGGAAGTGTTCGTACATTTCAAAGATACACGTACAAGCTGGTGTCACATAATTCATCTAACCGCATGGACTTCATCAGTCTACATCATTTACTGAAGTGACTCAAGCTCAAACAGCTGATCTACCATGCCACACTTTCGACGTATTGAAACTATTCCCAAAAACGATGGTGTTATCACATATGTTACGAAAGTGGTACGAGGCCACTCAAAACAGAGCTTTACCATGCCACACTTTCGACGTATTGAAACAATTCCCAAAAATGATGGTGTTATCACATATGTTACGAAAGAGGTACGAGGCCACTCAAAACAGAGCTGGTTTTTTAGATAGACTTGATAAGACCATGCCCTTGAATTTAGCAATTTTTCAGAAGTGCCTCGACAGCAATCACACTCACAACACTACAGCCCCTGTTTTGATAATTATATCGTGAAAACCACACCCGGGTTTCGATGGAGCCAAAAACAGAAGCTAATGTGCAATATAAATACGGGGAGTTATAAAAGTGACAAGGACAACTGAGTAGACTATATGTTACCAGAATCAGCCACTGTCTAAAGCCCTTATTGGTTGTACACGTACAGTGCTTCACAGGATACTCGAATACGACCGCCCGCCGTTGCCCAACAATAATGGTTTGAACAGGCGGAATTCGAGGAATCTACAGACGGCCCTAATTTTCATGGACTTTTGGAAGACTGTATGCACGACTATGACAACATTGATAATGTGAGCAGAACAACCCGTGTTATATGTTCTGAATTTCATGTTTCAGTGTCGCTGTCAATATCGTTCATGCCACAGAATTGCGCCGCTGGTATGTTGAACAGCTGTCAGATTGCCAGATGGGAAAGAGATTATAACATGACGCAGTGCACGTGACATTTTTGCGCGCTCGCATGTCATCTTCACTCTCTTCGATGGAACGGGTTCACGAAATGGATTCACGTCTCATTACATATCGCGCACATTGATCGGTCACATGCGTTCACTAGCATGAGGATTCCAGTGATTGTTTACCTGACTGACATGATAGCCACTAAAATGTACACAAAACATTCCCCTACCTTAGAAAGTCCAGTTTATATTTCTAATGGGTCATTTACTACTGTTCTATTGTCTTATTGGTTAGTTAACACCTCCTTGTTTGACATCCTACACTCACCAAAACTCATGTTCTCACTGAATTCGGTATTGCTTAGATGGTCTGCTGAGCTCAAGAGAATTCATGTTGTGAAGCCTTCAGTCCGGTAGAATTATACTGTACTCACCTGTTCCTTGCAAGTTAACTCATACTGACCCAAACACTGATTTTATACGACATAACATTACTGTCATTTTGAAGGAAAAATCCGACGAAAAAGTGCTTCATAGCGCATAGCAATCGGTGCCAATGGGTCCTGAGAAGGGACCAATTTTCTAATGACCAGGCTTACCGCTAGGCCAAAGCAGTACGGAGGAAAGATAGCCAGTGACCCGCCAAAATCAATCGTTGCACCTTATATTACTCATTAATAGTTTAGAATTGATGCATGAACGTCGGGAGGAAAGGCAGTTACAACTTATTTCTATCCGGACTCCTCAGTGACTGCAGCTCAGATGGAGCAAATTGGCGGTTTCCCAAATTTTATGGAGGAGCGCGACAGCTGACTTGGTATTATACAGGTAGATTTACACTGACCACGTGCTCTTTTTCACATGATCACATTGGTCCAGAGGGAGCCTTGTCTACACCCTGTAGCTGCACTATACGGAAACTTAATCAGTACCAGCTGCTTTTCGGTTATTTCGGCTGAAAAAAACGACCACGAACTGTTTTGATCCCGAATAAACTAACTGATCGAAAGCAGACTAAGAGTTTCTCAGTAGAATTGAGCAAAAACAACCACAGGTTGTGTGTGGTCCGCAGCCCATTCATTAAAATATTTTAGTTGAGCCAACAATGGACACTGTATTGTAAACAAACTAGAAATATTGTGAAGCTGCTTCGTCCACGTTTGAAATGTGTGCATTGAACAGAGGCTTAAGGGGATAATCACTGGCAGTATTACTAGTGTCGAAACCCGGCGTTTACTGGCCATTCTCGAAAATTTGGACAATAGGTTGTAAGTACACAGATTTTGGTTTACGGGTGATCCTGTTAAAAGGTTTTAATTCTATCAGTATCTTCTGATTAGATGGCCCAAGAAGGGCGAATAAACGAACATCTTCATCAAGGATCTTCAAGAGTCTCCGTTAACAAACCGCCAAGGAACCCAAATTGGAAACATACTGACACTGCCGATATCGCTAACTCTCAATAGGATAATGGATGCTACAGTGAACTGGATTAAAAAGGGCACCCATCTTTGTTTTTTGGTGCCTCATAACATAAATACCTGTATCCAGTACGTTATCGAAGGAATGCATAAGCAGAAACGCTGGTACGACTACGATTACCCATCAGTTCTTATTAACCTGTTCGTGGGACCCGGTGATTGATGTGAAGAAGTGTCATCACAATTATACTGCAACACCACTGACGCCTGTTGATAATTGCATGTTTTTCAAATAGCCTCTCAAGTTTTTCCCTGCTCGACTACCCAGCCACAGAGAAGCTCATGTTTCCGTTTTATTTTAGAGACTCGAAATGCTCCACTCTTGGAGTAAGCGCACTTTTGGTCTTTCTAGAATATTCAGTGGAGGACCCCGGTATCATCTTGTTCATCAGCCTCACATTAGCCTGCCGGTTTCGGTAAATGGAAAGTAGCGGTAATCCTCGCGTAGCCATCAACTTCCCCAGAGCGACTAATTTTGATATTGTGTGAGTTGTTCTGGGCGAAGAACGTGATTAAGTCAGGCCATTTTCATTTTGTTTCCTTCCCGAATAATACAAAGGTCGTTCTCCTGCGTCCCTCAGGACATACGTGCAAACCTTGAATGTTTAACCCCTGGACAGACCACCAAAAGCGCATGAATTTTTTTCAGTAAAAATGCGCAGAAGATAGAAAATATTCGTGACCGGCTCGTCGCTTTCGGCACCCCACGTAGTTTATACACAAAAGCAATCCAGAAATGAAGATTTCGTTTTGTAAGTAAAACCATTTCATGCTGAAAAGTCGAGAAGAGCACTGTACAGTTGTTTCATCCTTATTGGGACTCATCAGCCATGCGCATTTTACAAAACTCCAGGGAGTTTGAACCGGAGATCCCCCGGTTAGTAGTGTGAACACTTAACCGTTCGGCAACGAGCGGTTGACAAGCGAAGTGATCAACTCGCAAAAACCAGTCCAAGAACAGTAGGCGTAAAATCAAACAAAGAGACTACCAGTCAAAACCTAGTCATTTAGTTATCGGGGCAAATAAATACTCGTGTAATTGTGTTCTTCACGGTCTTTTTGGAATAAAGATGATTGTAATTGTCATGGAGAAAGAATTCGTTACCATTGTGAAAGTTGCACACAATACCAGACTAAAGCGAGGTTTCTTGAAACATGTCTAAACTTAACTCCTTCTCTAAGGTCTTTAGTGGTCTGCTACCGGGTTGATTTACGACGATTTTAACCAGCCCGGTGCAACAGTTACACAAGATCTTACTGTAATGAATTATATGTAGTTCACCAGGACGGAAGCCAGCGCTGATCAATAGGAGAAACCTAATCATTTTACAAAACAATGCTAGTTTGTATGCTTTGGAAGTTAACTACGAAACGTTACCAGAGAAGAACTTTGGAATTTCAACCCATCCATCACATTCAGGTACTTTCTGATTTGCGCATAACCTACTGTGTTGCTCTCGTCACCTCCTCTTGCCGAAAAGAACAGAATGTCCTTGAAACAAAGGACTGTATGCGAAAGAAAGTTTGTTTAACTTGCCGGTAGTAGTTTTGTACGATGCTCCGAATTTTTCAGAGATTATAGTGTTTAAAACTTAACATAAACGAGTTTCGGGGAGTTTCTAGAATACCCTATAAAAAGTGACTGACCAAGAAGCTGAGGATATATTGATTTGTATTATTCGTGTTTTCGTATTTGAAAAGACTCTGCAACAACCATAATGAAAACTGTGTGATCTATCCTGTTCCCCAAAGCCTACCAACAATAAATCCACCAATACAGACAATCATTCCGTTGAAACTTTCGCCTCGCCATGTTTGCACATATATTCGTGTGTACACAAATGACATGTAGATGTGCGGAAAGGTCGAAATCTGGCTCAGTTAGTTATCGTCATATTGTGACTAATACCAGTCATTTCACGTTTGTATGGGAAATTGGACTCATTACTAGCACACGACCATCGGCATCAGAACGGTATTTGATTGTTCCTAGTAGCTTGTTCCCCAAATGGTGTGAATCTCAAACTTGATTTTCATCCGTAGGTCCACAAACGTCCCGCGGACTGTAGTGTAGTATTTACATGGCGCTATTTTCACCCTTGAAAGTGTTCAAAGCCTTTTTACTGACATCACAGGGTCCTGGAAACCTAGAAATCCTATAGCTTTTCAGGACCTTTGGGGATATTTCTTTTTAGGACTCCTCACCTGATCCCTTCTAACGGATATAAGTACCTCTCTCTTGGACAGATCGCCTAAAACTGTGGACTGAGTGTTCCTTTCTGAATAGTTCATAGACACCACGAGTTTGTAGGGGCCGAAAAAGTTGCTTGTCCCTTTGAAAGATCATCTCCACTGAGGGTGGTCTATGTGGGAAGGGACAACTGTATTTTGGCAAAATTATTCCCATTAAATCGGTTAGCACATTCAGCCTCAGTGTAGTTACGAATGCTGAAAAAAGGAAAAATTTTGAAATGTAATTAACGAATCACTTTGAACGATTCTCCATACCACCGGCAGCTAACTTATGTATTCTAATCATAGTATCTGGAGATAATACGGTTGTCACGTTTACATCTTTCACAGGTCCCGAGAATTCAAGATATCTCACAGGAAACCCTGCGATGACTAAATGACAATTTAACGTGTCCCGAGTAGTGTGCAATACCCCTTGTTTGATCCTAGAAGTCAAATGCCTCCTGAGAAGCCAGTTTGAAATGAAAATTTTCGGATTTCTATTTTTTCATCTTGGGAAGTCTAAAGATATCGCATAAGAAATGCCACAACGTCCCAAGGGGGGTATAGCCGTTCAGTATAACTAACCGTGAGGCAAGTATTAATCCAGGGATCCCTTGGATTCGCAGTTAGGAAACTGAGGATAAAAACCCAACATATTTGAAATAAATAACAGGACACACTCCGAATTATTACAATCAGTGGGAGTCAATATATACTGAAATGCGAGTAAGAATAGACTCATTCGTTCAGTCGATTCGGTCTGACTTCAGACCAAATGGCGGGTGACCTCTACAAACAACCCAAAGTCGGTCGATCGACTGTTTGACAGTCCAACTCGTAGCAGATGTGCAGCAGCAGGACAATGCAGATGCGGCGGTACAGCATTGAGCCGCGATCCTGCTTCATTCGCCATGATAGCTTGATGCGGATCAGTTAGGACGATAAGTTGTGTTACACAACAGTCTCACCATCAGGCCTTTTCACAAACTCCAGAGATTAACAATGGAGGATAACAACAGTGAGTGCAAGATGAAATGACAAAATTCAGATGTCCAATTCCGTAGTTCTCTACAGAAACACGTTAAAGAATCCCGTAGGTCTCTACACTTCTTACAGCAAAGCGCAAACGAGACTACAATTGGCGAATGCTGATTAGCTGCCTGGGAGATCAAGCCATAACTCACTCGTAAAATAACAGGAGCAAAGAATTTTAGCCTAGGAACTTCCCCTAATTAATCAGTTTTTCTGTATTGATTTAACTAGGTTCTATAGGGGATGATATGCGTGTCAGCTTCTTCACACAGATGCAGTTGTATGAGATGGCTCACTACAAAAGAAATCATCAAACAAAAGAATGGCTTAGCGCACCATGCCTTATATTAGACACTCGTCCACCATTATACTTCAGAATGAGCCACTCACACTGCGTTCGGGATGGCCTTCGATAGATTTTGTCAAACAGCTGAAAAGACAATATCACAGTATTTCAACAATTTCTCCGCTGTCATGGACGTGGAACAAACAGAATTATGTAGGAAGGTGATGTACAATCCCCACTACCAACGCACCACCTCATGGGGCATTTCTGTGTGACTTTGTTTTGTTGAACAACATTTACGTAAAATGCCCTGAGAGTTAATTGTACCATGTGCTGATAACATGATTTGAGTTCGAATGTGAAGGCCATAGACAGATTGATGGGATTGCTTCATACGGCAAGTAACTGAAATTACATCCCAAACTTTGCTGTATGTTGTCGACACTAATTATCGCCGAGGACGGAAACTTCCAAACAATTCCAGCGGCCACAATTTCCGTCGGTTCAACTTTCGTGCGATCTACGCGCGCGAGCCAAATCGCAGTTTACCATTTCTGAATATACCTGGACGTAAGCTTCCGAGCAAAAATTTAGTGTTTAGTTTGTCGCCAGACAATCTGGAGTGGTTAATACATGCAGTTCCTAGCCTTACATCAACCTCACACAAAACTAATCTGATAAGGACTGCCATACAGATCTAGAAGGCTATTAGTACGGAAGGTCAGATTTCTGAAAGCAACCTCAGAACGCCCGGAACCTACTGAGACCCTAAACTCCACCAAAATCCAAATAGAAAAGCCGGCAAGCATCCAGGCCAACCAAGCATTCAACCAATTCAGCAACAGCCTCGATCGATGAAAGTAAAATGCAAATAGCGTGAGTGAGTGTTTCACTCGCACACACTCGCTTATTCGCAATAAAGCTGTTGTGTTCCTTATCGGTGAGTCTTTTTCCAGCACTAAGCACCAGAGTGGGAACAGCAGTGAGATATAACAATGTACCAGGTCGACGGTAGGGTAGATAGACGGCTACTACCTCCAACGTCTAAATATATCTCAAATGTGCTGGCTAGGAGGTTACAGCCAAACCGCAAGTCAGAAGTCAAACCAGAACCAATTCATCGATTGCGAGGAACCTTGATATAAGCCGTCGAAGTGATCAAGCACGTTACCTTCGTATCTTATTGCGAAACCAGAACCCCGAGTAGCTGTCAACTGTTTAAGCCGCATTAATTATCAAGCGGCTCTACGTGCAGAAAAGATTTTACCACTACGTCACTCAGCATCCGACCGGTTTTACACAGCCAATGGTTGTCCGTTTAACGTTTGTCATCTTGCTAAACAATCTTAAATGCTTCAAGTCCACGACTGAAGACAACAAATCTTAGCAGATGTCTGTTTTGACGAAATGGGTAAAAAGGATACCAGCTTAATCTGCAAACGAGTGTATTCCGCCAACTAAGAAGGCTATTTTTGCAGTATCTATGATCGCTATAAACAAACGAGTGTGGCCTACCAAACCATCCGCATTATGCACTGGTTGTATTGATCAGCAAATATTCGACTCTCAACTTCCCTGAAATGTCGTAGGCATCGAATGACTTCAATGAAGAACTGTTAAACAAGAAAAATTAGCCCTTAATTAAAAAACTAAAGGGTCAAAAGAAAAAACCACTAATGCATTATTCAGTGAGCTACGTACTCCACTACATGGAATATCTGTACAAGGAAAGCAGCACAAAGGTACAGGATACTTCGATACCTATGTTCAACTGTGAATAAACTGATGTGTCCCACTTTCTGGAACTGAAAACATTATTCCACACTTTTTGGATGGAAAACTACTAACTGGGAAGAAGCTAACACTCCAAACCAAGGAGATGCAAACGCCCAAACAAATTGAGATGGAGCTGCTAACTTCTATATAATACGCTAGTACCTGAATATATCACCGGAAAGGTAAATTCACGAATAGCAAGCGGGGCGCAATGAAAAGTTTTTCGAGATCCATACCCGCCAACTGAAATCACAGTGCTGTTCATGTTAAAAATGTTCTGCTGTATAGATAAATTAGTTCGTTTATGAATATTTAACCGAAAGAAACGTCCACTAATTTGTAGTCATTCTCCGCGCCCTGCGCTTCCAGACATACGGTCAGGTTGGGGTTTATACTGAGGCAGTGAAACCTGAGGCCCACTTTTTTCCTTGTTCAATATTTTGTTGTCCATTACTATAGTGTACTATATTGTACTACCTGATCGATACAACACACGATGAAAGATTGGTTAACCTGGACCATGCAGATATCGATTTGTTAATGGACAGCCAACGGAATGTTCGGAATAATCTTTTATGTTGACAGGTCTCGCACACTTTCAAATTACAAAGCCTTACTGGAGGACTCCGTCCTATACTTCCTCAGCCAAGCTTTGAGATGAGGAATTTAAGAACACAGATCGATTCAGACATCTCATGAGATGCAAGAGCTGTACGATGAGTCCTTGACCGAATCGCTGTGTTTAGCACAACGACCAGACCTCGTTGGGCGAAGATGGCCAATAGATGAAATTTGCAAACTCATCCACTGCCTTCGAAATGTAACTGTGATCCGACGACAGGCAGTCTACAGTATGAAAACATGAAGTGAGTGCGAAGTAACTACGCCAACTCATGCGGATATGTAAAGGTCTCCGGGAAGCTCTCGCCTGAGTTCACCACATCAACTGGTTTCAGGCGAGGCTTTCCTCTCCAATTTCTTGATCGATGCGATTATGGAAGACTTAATAGCTTTAATAATAGCTTTTAATGCCTATGCAGTCAAATTGCTCCCAGGGCATTCGCACACAGATATCGAGTACGCAGACGAAACAGCTCTTCTTGGATCTGCAGCACTCATAATGTAAACAATATTAAATAACCTAAATAACTCTGCCTCACGGTTTGAAATGTGCTTCACACCTGCAAGACTGGGTGAGCTCGAACATTAGCCTCATACTTGCGAATGAGCCGATTGGGGAGTGGACAATTTTTCTACCAGGGCAGATGTATCAGTCCCGGTGGTCTAGTCAAGGACGATATTTCCACCGGATTGAGAAGATCAGAGCAGCTTTCGTGAACCTGCATCACAGGTGATGCAGGCGTGACATCAGCTTATTCGTCGAGGGTCGCGTTTACAATGCTGCAGTGTGATCCATATTATTATACGGGTCAGAAACCTGGACTTTAAAAGTCTCTCAGTGTTTGATCATCGATGTCTTCGGAGCATTGCTTCAGTCTGGTGGGAGCAATGGTGGAGTAATGCTGAAGCACGTCGAATGTTCTTCGGAAGAAATAACTCGCCCACTATAGATGGACTGATCACACTACGTAGGTTGTGCTGGCTCGGCCATGTGCTCGATATGCCAGTCGACCGACTTCCTCAAATGGTTCTTTTCGCACAACTACAAGGGGTGGAAACGAGCCAGGAGAGGTCAGACAATGACTTGGCAGAGATGTATGAAAGCCATTACCAGCACAAACTCAACTGAGCTGGTCATTGCCCTCTCCCTGAATGGGGATTCCGAGACGGGACATATCAATTGTTAGAGACATTGTCAGGCACGGCCCAGTCGTGGCCTCAATGGCGTTCGTGCATCCAAGCTATTGCCTTCAATGCATAGCTTCCCTACAGACAACCCTGTATTTACGCATCAATTATAGCACCTACCGCCTCCAATACGCTACCTACCCCACCTTCCCAAATCATCGGCGAACAAAACTGTAACAGCTACAACCACTGTACGGCGAGTACGTGGTTTTTAAAGTTGATAATGACGAAGTGAATACGACTTCAAATTGATGGTTGTGGGATGTTACATTTGACTATGATTCAGTAGATTCACCTCGTGTGTGGCCTGGAAGTCCACAGAACACGGAGGAACTTCAAAACTATCTAGTTTCGTCCACTCGGTTTGTCAAGTCAGGATTGTAAGAACTTTAGAGATGCATCCAAGACAACGCACAGATGTGTGTACAAGTACATTACACCTAGCCACTTTCCCCAAAGTCTGACGGTTTTCTTGTTCCCTACCTTTTACCGACGATTTTCATGGTTTCATCATATCCATGCGAAGCACATACTACTGAAGTAAACATGAAGGTCGAGCTACCACCCCGTGTGCCCTAAAGAGGAACAACCAAAAAACCACCTCTCGATGAGTGCCTCATACCAACGGAGCAACGATGGGAGAACGATACCTCAAGATCCACAAGAACGTAAAAGAATCAAAACATGAGCGAATATGATCACTTAGTTGCTATTCAGTGTCTGTATTTGGTAAGAAAAAAACAATAAAGTCAATAGCATCGCGCTGTCAGCGCAAGAAGAACCAGTGTGTAGCGCATTGAAACCATATTAGACTGCTACATTAAGATCAGAAGAAAAAACTTTGAGAACCAGAAGTAAAACAATTGAAGTCAAAGTTAGGATGCGTAAGAAGTATAGAGTTAATAAATATAGGATGGTGGGATAAAAAGTGAGTAAGTTTTTCACGCGTCTCCCTAAAAACTAGGGTAACGACAGTGTGGAGGTGGAGAGTCATTTACCCACTTGCCATCACGTGCAGCCCTCCAGAATCTAAAAATCAACAGCAATCAGGCATCAAATGAGCAAAAAAAGGCCCGGTGCATGATCATTGTGGTTCTAAAAGCAGAGAAACCGGAACGTCAAATCTGCATGATGATATAACAAAGACCGGGGGCAATGAAATGAAAAAAAAACGACAAAAGACAGGAAGGATATGAGTTCGAGACAGAAAATGAATAAAATGCGAGGACAAAAGGTGGATGCAACATTTGGTTGGGTATCAGCATTTAGATGTAACGCAGGGTCCGAATTTCGGAGTGAAGAACACGACTCAGCTCAGAAATGCTGCACAGACAAAGCAAACTGGAACTCGAAAGACTCTGTGCCCGTAAAAACTGGAACCGAATGTTTTGCTCCAAACAGGGTGACATGTCATGATGGCGGTTCTTATGCAAATGCGTCGCCATTATGAGCAATAAAGCACACTGTGGGATGCAGATGTCAGGAATCACAATATACAAAGGAGTGAAGGCGCAGCAAATGGTTTATACGACGAGACCGATCTGCTTGAAACGGGAAGAATCCAACGTTGGGTTACCTAAACAGATCAGGAAAATGAGGAGAATGAGTATGACGGAATTACGATGGAAAACTAACCGGCGTTTTGAGACTGATGAAGAATCCAGGAAGACCCGGTGTGACCGATAATTTGATGAATGGCTTCATTCGTGGACAATCATTAAATGGTTACACACCGAGTAAATTGTTGTCAGGTAAATGGCTACGAGGGACGAAAGAGATCGCTAGTACGAAATGGGAATTCGACGCAAACAAAAGAAAATTTGCGACCAAAAAAGTGCAACTTACCACAACTTTGGCAGAATGGTGATTAAGCGAGTTAGGACCGATGCAATCTGCTCGGGGCAGCAGCGGGGGCCACGGATGACATAACCGGGACACCAGTGGGTTTAGTGTTCATTGTGGACCTCGGTTTACCGGCCAGTTCAGTTACGGAACCCGCCCGATCCGGTCCAATGCGTGTCGGGACGGAAGAAGGAACCTTGCTATCCAAAATGGAATTCGATGGATTGCGGCCAGCAGAATCAGCAGATTCCACTGACCTAGAAGCAGAAGGATGAATACCGCTAGACAACGCACGCGAAGAAACTCGGTTTGTTGGACCACTTCCACTACCACTTCCTGTTGCGCTGGCTCCGGTGCCATTTTGCCGACTAGCCGAACTGGCACTGCTCGCACCTATCATCAGTGAAACACGGATTCATGTATCAATATTCATAAAGCCCTGTGGAGGAAAGTACTAGTTTGTAGCAAGAATAATGATAGATGGCTGGCTACTACATCTAGACACGACGAAACGCTGGGCATGACAGCATGGCAACAATGAAAAAAGCAGCACGCATCATGCGCCCTTCGTAAAGTCCATCAAAACCTTGACGATAAGACTAGCCTGACGGAAAAACGGCCTTCGGGGATAGCGCTGGGTTCTTCTACGTCAGTAGCCAAAGCAACACCCAAATTCTCGTCTACTAAACTGCCGAGACGGTCCTCAAACCAGAACAGTATGTCAAATGCCCATAGCAAAGGTCAGCAATTTAAGTCAAGCGGGCTTTGTTTTACCTCAGTGTAACTACAAGGCTCACCTTTTTCATGAGTCGTATTGCTAACAGCAGTTTACTCCGTACTAGTTGTAGTAAGGCGCAGAAAGTTTCTCCATTTCCTGTATATCCATCGAAGTTGTCACACCTTTACAATTTGGCGTTCGCTTTGTCTGCGTGTAACAGTGCAACCATGAGATGGCTTGCTGACACCAAAAACAGCTACTCGTCGTGGCCCCGTTCAAGTTCATTCGGCATTCAGCTAGGTTGGACGGCTTCAAAAGTAATCAGCACCACTCTTTTTATTATCATTCTTCCTCTAAAGTACTATCACTACCGAACCATATCATTATCAGTAGCTTTGCGGACAACTGAACTTGATACTGTCGAGTTATAGATATCCGCTGATTACGTGGTAATTAGCTTAGGTCGGTTCACACTATCGCTATTGCAAGCAATTACGTACTCAGGTCCCAGTTACACATGGTCAGGAGTTCTACCACCACAACACTTCCGAGGATGGCTGACCGCCGTGTAGTTCAAGTCAGTCCACGACTGGCCAGTTGGTTGGAAACCAAAGGCGATCAAGTCGCTGCGTGCCCAAAGTGGTTTGCAAACCGCACTTCAAGTGAGTGAATTCAACCTAACGATGCCATTAAAAATAACCCGGACAGAAAATACAGGTGCACGACATTATTTTGCCATCAACAGTAGAGATAAGGGGTAAATAACCGATTCCAAAATAGCAGCAAGACAAAGCATGTACGACAAAAAACGAATCATGGTGTCTAGCCGTTGAGTGCACTGCACAAAATCGCTTGAACCACGTATGCGTCTGATGTAGTCAAAGAAGCTCACTGCTGGCACCAGTGGCGTCTTCAAAACCGTTCGCCTCTTTCTGATCAACAGAAAAGTCCACCGGTTGGTTGTCTTTAACAGATACTGCGGTCTCTGCTTGAGTGACAGCAGGGCTCGAGCTATTGGTAGACGCGGGTTTGTCCGATTGAACAGCTGCTACCCTTGTATGGGATGGCTTCCGGTGAATAGGTATACATAAGCAATGACGAGGAGATGCGGAAGCTTGCATACGCCATGGGTTAGTAGCAATTAGGGTGAGGTTACAATACACCCCACGGTAACCAGTAATGTGAGCACGATAAGAACATGGATGAGTAGGGAACGCAATGAGTGGTATATATACAGAACACAATGAAAAGTGACAATGGTGAACACACCGAGAACAAATGATGATGAGCAAGTGACGGAGTCATATGCAGACAGTGACCACCAGCACCATCACAGTGCAGCAAAATCAAGACCATAATGAAAAATACAGTAGATGTGCGGATCACAAGGTTACCATTGAGAAATTGGGAGGGGAAACAAACAGAAAGGAAAAAGAGAGCGTAGGAGAAATGTGAGCGTGTGAGTAATATACCGACGACCTTGTACGGAATTGGTACTCATTCTGCAAATCGTGCGGTACAAACCGGTAGGGGAAACCTGATAGACCCACTTTCGATCAGTATATTAAGTTATTCATTCAAGTAATAAACGTAATCATACAGTTAAGATGGTGCGTAATGTGGCGTACTATAGGGCAGCATACCATGGAGGAAGCTATTGAGGCATCAGTGACTGGTTTATTTTTATCTGCGATGCCTTTCCAGCTACTTGGTCAGCAGACACAGTCGGTTAGCGAAATCTACCCAACCTTCACACAACACCTCATTAAGATGCTAAACATTCTGCCCGAATATTCTATTCTCTGAACGGTACTACTACATACCTCAATAACACGGGCCCAGCGTTTCCGCCAAACCCGCCTGGTCCGTACAAAACAACAGTGACAGAGTAAATGTTATCAGTAAACCATGCCATGAGGTAGAGTATGTTGTCGCATCACGCAAATCTTCATATATCAAACCATAAGACATTATGTAGATTTGTCGAAGTGAAACTACAATTGAAACTGCAATCCATAAGATACTCCCCTGGCTATGGGGAGCTGTTCAGTATACCAACTGACTCAATTGGCGTCACCGGATTCAGGGAGCTAAGGAGCTAAGGTAATCAAAGCAGGTAACGGTGCCGGATCTAATTGGACAGGGTACCTATTGCATAACGTGAAATTAACTTGTTGGCCATCCCAGTGCGGATTCACCTGAGCTTTTACGAGCTATGGATGGGAGAATCAGATACAATCATATTGCTCTATAAAAATCTTGATTAAGCCGCAGTACAGAGCTAGTCGTTAAACGGAGGGACGATATTGGCTTGGCTGCTGAATATTATTTATCAGCTATACCCACAGGGTTTTACTAACATTCTGCTTCAAAGACTGCCG
Organism: Clonorchis sinensis; assembly: GCA_003604175.2. Taxonomy (NCBI): domain Eukaryota; kingdom Metazoa; phylum Platyhelminthes; class Trematoda; order Opisthorchiida; family Opisthorchiidae; genus Clonorchis; species Clonorchis sinensis. The sequence goes on from CM030369.1 coordinate 117,455,534, forward strand.
AACAAGTTATGGGAACAGGTTGCACAGAATGATCTCCCTCGTGACTAAAAAGATAAGGTGTGCGGTACTTCAGCGAAAACCGAATGAACCTGCTGGGTTACCGTGTAACTGAATCAGTCAAAATACGAACTGATTAGGCCAATGAACGCACAAAAAGTGAGACAAAACATGCTGCAGTATACCTAGGGCAAATTCTTTGGCTGAGGAACCGGTACTCCTTGTTTTCGCTGATGACCCTCTTTCCAATAATGACGTGCGACTAAAGTAAAACTTATTTCAAAATTTAGTTCCCCTGAATCATCACCACTTATCTAACACGGTCATGTCCGGTTGTACTTTCAAAAGGTGGTACATGAGGAGAAATAGTGTATTCACGTGCCAATAGGCATTAATTAGTAAGAAGATTGAGCGACTGCATAGGCCTCTCAAATCGTTGAACTCTGGTACTCTTTCAGTGCACATCGCCATGCACGCGGATGGCTAAGCCAAAACTAGACAGAGCCAGTCGAAAATGCAGGACTGGGTTTAAACGACGAACTTGTGTCCAGTAATCTGGGCGCTAACCACTAAGTCATTTCAAGATCTCACACACTTCGGACTGTTTTAGTTCGCTAGTCAAACAGCCAGGCAGGAAAAATCGCACTAGCCTAAGAGTGCGCCATCGCACGTCGGTCCTGAAAGCCCTTGTTATGTATTAACTAAGAAAAATAACTTGCATGAGAGCCTAATTCAGATCACTTATGCATCAACCTCATTTACCATATTTTATACGATGCCCTGAAGACTCATAAGCTTCTCCCTGATTTTCAAGGGATCTCGGCATTGACTGCATGCTACAAGACAGAATAAATTTGAACCACACATAAAACGTATTTCACTGTCTTCCTATTTTTCCAAAGCGAGAAAACTGTTTCTCGCTGGTCCGACATGATATCCGACTATTTTAACTCCCGGGTTACCAGGACGTTAAGAATAAATGACACCGCTCACTCACTACTATGTTGGTGGAATACGATGACACAGGTGGTCCGAAATGCATGAATAGTGGCAACATAGCAACGAACGGCGGTTATGGAAGATAACGAATGTTTTACGAGAATATTGGAACCAAACCAAGTGGTTTTATTGTTTAGTTCCGGATGAAACATCGGTTCCAGTATGCCCCAGAGATCAGATGCCACATGTATTGTCACTAACAACAATGTCGTGATCCTCCCGGGATCGCGTACGAAGATTAGCCCTCATCCACTGAAAGAATTGATTGAGCCTGCTGGCCAGTTCGACAATGTCCACATCATCTATATTTTATTGTAGGTATAAGAAGGGTATACGGATACCGATTGTCTGATATTAACAGTAAATATTCTATCAGTGCTGAATCAGTCATGGTACGAAAAGAGATGTACAACATGCTGATGATACGCGCTTGTTGACTGGACCGTTTGTGCTGTCTAAGGATACCCGCAAGTGAGTGTTACTCACTTATCAGCAGCGAAACAGTGGACAGCTATTGTACGCTCTCTACAGTTCATAGGTACTACGAGCGCTGACCGAAAGCAGCCGAAAGTTGCTTCAGTGATGGTCACCTAGCAAGACTTCGCTCTCAACCACTTACAGTGTCACAGTTCAAGCTACGAAACCTAGGGAACCAAGCATTCTGTTGTTCGAAAGTATTCACAAACAGTACACAATAAAAAGCACGCGGGAAACCCAGGTCACAATTCCTTACCAGATACACTCTGCAAGCTTGGGGGAGCGTTTCGTACAAAACCAGTATGTGCAGATGCCGTCGGACCAGTTAATTCACCCATAAGTTTCGTATTACCACCAGCACTACCAGACCCATTCGAAGTAGGTCCTTTATGACTTTTTAAGTTGGGACCGAGACGTGTACCCGATGAGGCTGTGGATGATGAAGAAGAAGCCGAAGAGGCGGATGAACGAGAGGAACTGGAAGACGACGAATTTTCAACCTGCTGCTGTGGTAGGCAAGGATGTCCTTGACCGACGACGTGACTCCGCGTGGGCAATGGGTTTACAGGAAATCCCTGTGCATCGATTCCTGGTTGGGAAAACATGACCGATTGGGATACAGGAGTGTCCATAGGATTTGTTGGGAGGCTAAGGAAGAATACGATAAAACTGGATCATTGGAAGTTCTTACTGAATGCGGAAGCACTCGTGCAAAACGGATGAATCACAGCTGAATACATCCCTTCGACAGATTACTGTGAGCTTTCCCGAAACTCGACTTGCCCGTGCAAGATAGAAAAAAATTGTACTCGTGCCCAAGTAACTGGGTAAGACTAGATGTGTTTACTTGTTCGAGTCGCTTATTTTGCGGGTCAGATTTTTGCTTCTCCCTAGACCGCAACCATCCCCTGAAAAAGGAACGGGTAAGCTGTGGTATAAATCAGGTACTCGTCAGCGGCATTCCAGTAGAACAGCGGTAGCGTTTTCATGGGGCATATAAGCAACAGTTAGCACCATAATGCAATCTCCACTCTCAGGTGTGTCTTTTCGTTCATACTAGATAAATGCAGTCGAAGTCTTCTTTAGGACGAACAAAAACAGATTTTTCATGTTCATTTTTGATGTTGCAGCTGAGTACATTTTAAAAAGCCAACTATTCGACTTCATCGTAACAAACATCCTCAACATTTTCTCCACATGTGTCAGATTTGAGAAATGGCGACGCGGTAGCACGCGACTTGAAGCGGCGAAAAGCGGAATCACAAAAAAAGGAATGTACTTCACAAATTTGAGTAGGACAAAACTATTCTAAGCACTCTATTACAAAATTAGGCTAACACAGCTGTCGTGCGATGAGATTTCTGAGACTGTTCAAAGTCAATTACTTTCACGAATCGGTAACTAAGTGAAAACTTTCGCTCCACTGCCGACCAAAAAGCCCACACATGCTAAAAGTAGGAAAAAAGGCAAACACATCTTTCAGGAAAAGGTACTTATCAGATAACAATGCTTGAAGACTTATCCATAATGGTCCTGCAACGCAGAATACAGTAGGGACAAAAACGAGTCACCACATACTTCTTCATCAGCATCTGCCCTTGTAATGCTGGCGCTGCGTTTATGCGACCATTCACTGCACCAGCCCCGTCGACAAAACACGGGTTAGAGACAGGTGTAGGTGCCGCGATTGGATAAAGCACAGGTGGATAAGGATAGTGTGGACCAGAGGATGTTCCTGCATTAGCACCGTCCATTGACTGAGGAGGTTGCATGGTTGGCTGGTGCATCATGCCAAACATCGATGCACCGGAAGCGTTCGCATTGGGTAGAAGAGTCAAACCTGAGGATGCACTGTCTGGCATGGCATGGTGCATTTGCATGAAGCGCTGTGCCATTAGACCCTGCGCACCGGATGGTCCGCCGACCTCAGAAACAGAGTCAACTTCTTCGAAACTGAGTTGGGCAAGCGCTGAAAAAGGAGTCCAAATTCACGAGCTTTAGTAGGCTTGATAATGAGGGAGACAAACAGACATACCATGTTGCTTTATCAACTGCCTTATTGTCCAGACGATAACGAAGTCGTGTAGATATGCACTTAGACCAAATGTCGTGCTGCAGCAAACCATTATTACGAAGTCAGACCAAACAGGTTGCAGCTTAAGGTTTACATGACATCCAGTTGATCACCACTAACTTCATGGAGCAAGTCAATATGCTGAGAAACTCGCTTTTATTTTGGATTGATACGTTAAAATAGTTCGGGACACAAATAAACGAAGGGCTAACTGCTGATCACGTATTTCCTTTGTTCGTTAAACAAATACGCTCTACAATCACCAGTTGATTATCTGCTAGTAGATATATACTTGCCCCAAGCATCAGTACCCAAGTCACAGGCATTCAGTTTGGTAAGGACAGGGGTTATGCTTCGTCGCCACGATACAGTCACAGAGGCTGTGCGTAAAGTTACGGATAGGTCAGAGTACATTCAAGTGCAGACTCACCAAACAATCTCAGTGACTGTTTTTGTTAAAAGCAGGAATATCTTAGAAATGATACGTTCTAATAGAGCATATAGCATCTCAAGAGCTTATGAAGGAAATCGTCCCCAGAGGGTTTGTGTTTATCTTCAATTGCCTTGGACGGTTGAACGGAAAAGCACTACCATAACCGACGCACCCGAAGGTCCAACTCTGTCCAACTCATTATTCGTGTCAGAATTGGTTTGCAGTTTAGCTGGCCCCAAGACCATGGGTCCATGACAACCCAGTTTAGCAGTGCCCAAGTGCGTGGCTACTATGGCATAAAGCAAGCTATTTTGGACCAAAAATAGAATATCAGTAGCAGATAGGGATCAAAACTAAAGATGTCCCGTAAAAGTATGAAAAACGTTCCAGTCAGGGGTTCCATTACTCCGTTCCCCTCGTACGCGGGTGATGCAATCGTCAAGTTGGAAGAAGGTTAACCCGAACAAAACGACGGCCAAGTGGGGTTGAAAACTGAACGGAGTTGAGTTGACAACTTGGGAAGAGTGATTTTTATGACACATGTCAGATAAGGAGGAAGGAAGGACCCATGGGGAGAAATACAAAGTATGAAAAGACGCAGGTCTCTGATTGGATAGTAAGTTGATACTTGAAGAATTAGAGATAAGATCAACCAGAAAAAACGAGTTCTTTAAGACTTCCAGATGAATTCAGACTTCCGAGTGGTATAAATTCGATACAGATGACTGGATGAACGAAGACGAGTTACATGATTGATAGGTATAGAAAGATGAGCAGAGAAAGCGAGTCCTGATGAATATCTTCAGCGGTAGCAACAGTAACATAGGACACGAGACGCCACGCCTTAACGACGAGAAAGTACTTGTAAATTATCGGTCAGAAAAGACACATAGACGAGGGTTATGACTTTACATTGTACTGAATAAGGAGAGGAGCAAGTGTGAAAAAATCTACTCCCAAACGTGACAGCAGCATTGCAGAGTAGGAGAGATCTTGGAACATTGGGAAAGAATTGGGCCGGGTTGAAATAAGTAGGTACACGAAACAAAAAGCTAACCCGGTTACATGCTCGCGTCGTGAAAACTTTGACGTGTGATGACCATGGTAAGTTGCCCGGAAACGTCGAAGAAAAGGGTGTGGAATGGCAATGGATCGGAATTTGAATGACGAATGGAGATGGATACGTGGAGGGAGTCTGAACGCTGCTGCATTCTAAGAATGCAAGTCTAGAGGGTCCTTATTCAGTGCATTGACACGTGCCGTGTCATTCCACAGTGACGCGGAGTGCCGGCGACGAATGGTGCAAGATGGCACTGTCTGGTACGGATTGCGGAGCAAACGGTTGATAACAGACCGTTTACGTAAGGAAGAAATAATGTCAATCAAATGGGAAGTCTAGTGCTGGTGTTTTTTATCCAGCAAACAATACGGTCTATTGATACTTGCATAGAGCGACCATGGGGGATCCTCGGATCCATACATGCAAATTGTCATGATCCGCATACCAGACCTAAACAAACCCCTCTGATATATCTTGGATGACCACATTTGCCAAGCGAATCCAAAGAGAAAAACCGGAACTGAGGTGCATAGACCGTTGGTCTGTAGGAGGGTTGCGCCCGTACCCACAGTAATGGGAACTCAAGAAGTCGCCTCCAAGATCATGGAGCTGTTTGGGCAAAAATGTTTTTTTTACAGTTATGACGAATGGAATTAATGGATCGGAAGCCACTGGTCAGGTCTAAGTTCGTCTTTATGAATTAGAATGACACGCTAGTTATAGGATGTAGGGAATGTACGGTAGGGGACGTAGAGAAAATTCCAATAGGTAAAAATACTTGAAGAAGTTTTCAAACTGTTAGGACGGTCAGGTCTTAACGAACAATTCTACCCTTTGCAATATTTCATTGAGATTTCATCTTCTCTCTGTTGTAGCCAACTGAGCCGCAGCGCTCTTTCTTCCATTGGCTCATCTGCAATATAGCCAACCTTCATCTGGTGTCCTTTGTCTTCTTCCTTGAGGTTTTCCCACTCAAGTAACTAGACTATCAACGTGATAGGATAAATTCCACCAAGCTCCTAAATCACCTATCTAGCTCCCACAGACACAACAGAAACGAAGCAAAATCGTGGGTACAGTAGTGGAACGGTAAGGGAGAGAGCATTTGAGCCAGGTGGTTTAATGACATTGAGTAGTAGCAGGCAACGACGAAAAAAGAAAGCTGGTCGAGAAGACCGGTTAGCCTGGTGTGGATTTTGGGAGAAAACTAAAAATCGAGTGTAGAAGTGACTAAAATCTCCGCCTTTTGTGATGAGAGGGTTCGTGAACTACTGGAACGAGCGGCCGTCTGTTTCTCAACCAACCCCCGATATGAACAAACTCTGGTCTAATTGGATGGTCCTTCATCCGACGAATTTGTCGTCAATTGTGTCTAGCCCAGAAGAGCAAGCGTTACATGCGGTGACGTAATCAGCGCGCGGGACTGGGAAGCATCTTTTGGTGTTTTTACAGCCTTCTCTTCTTTACCACCTGCAGATATGCGTGGTCAGGGAATACTGAAAAAAATCTGAGAGAACAGTCCCAGAGACAAATGTCCAAAAAATTGGTGCGCACAGTCTCACCCAATGGATGAGTATCATGAGAGGACGAAGTAGGTTTTTGCCGGGAATGCATACAGGGGAGGTTGATAAGAATGATCTGAAGAGTCAAAGGAGTTGACAGAGTAATCACATTGATGGGCTTAAACGGAGATGCAGAGGTTCAGCAGCGCCGCTGTTGTCGTCAGAGATTCGGGCTGAAAATGCGAAAATCTGAACGACAGAAAATAAACCGGCCTCGTGACCTGTAAGGTTTGTGCGTAAAGAAAACAGCAGCCACTCCTCAGTGCGGAGGTTGCAGTCGCCAAGACTAAAATTTCGCCGCAGGACCGCAATTGGCGTTTAACAAAGATAAGACTCACTCTGTCGTTCGATGGCCGATAAACATTAAAACATTTGTGATACTCTGGGGAATTTGAAATACGAGAGTTGAAAATCAGAACATGGGTCGGCTTCAGAAAGCCACGAATGGATTGATAGGAGGTGCATAATCCCTTAAAACAAAACAGAGCAGAACAGTGGGGTCATCAGATTCAGAGATCTGGATTCCAGTGAAAGAACAGTGAGGGTGTCATGGAGGACAGCAACTAGTTGACCGAGTGAATGCTGCCGTCCAAACCGGAAGCGGTGCAAAGTGAAACCATGAAAGATCCGGTGAGAGCGGAAGATGTATCCCTGTGGCTTGTGCATTCAGGTTTGTCTATTGAGTGAGTAGTCAGCATCATAACTCACAGGCTCGAATCCACATAGGATTTTCTCAAGTGAGCGACAATACCTCCGCGGCAACAGCACATGTCGCCTGCAGGCAGTTACTCCTAATTAATTTATTGTATGAGCCGACCACCAGAATTACCAGTACCCGTTTGCAGCAAAACCAAGAGAAATGTTGTCCGGACGTCCACCAAGCCTAAAAACGAACCACGACATGTCACACTACGATCGCATGCGGCGATACAGGAGTAAATTGGAAGTAGACATTAACACTGGTGACACTGAGAAGCTGATCTATTATGAGCAGAGAGCATGCTTCTTCATAAATGATCTTTCCGAACAATTAAGATTTCAGCAGGCACAAAAAATGGCAAACAACTTCCCTTGGTGCTTTGTCCTACCAGGAAGCAGTCAGATGAATTTACACTTAAATTTCACTCAGCACATGAAGCGGAACTTAACGGGACCGCTGTAAATTAAAAATGAATCTCCTTTAGATAAACGACATTGGTGACGACGTTCCCAAGGCAGGTTCTACGTAGAGTTGGAGTTAATCCATGAAGTACCTAGACCAGAGCAACTGCGTCAAGACAGGAAGACGTCAGTTTGACGAAGAGTGGAACAGATATGACTGTGACATACACCACAACCTCTCAGAATGTTTGATTGAAACAAGCTATTGACTTGGTCGTGTCATTTGAAAACTTACGAGGTGACGGACTGTCTACCCTACTCGGCAATCGCTCCACAAAAAGGAACTGATAGTACCATGATCATTAAGGAATCTAAGCCACCATTATCGGGGCTTCGCAACGCACAATACAGCAGAAATCTACTGACAGATTATTCTTGTTACATGAGAAGCGAATCGGAGGTCACCAAGAACAAAACGGTATCAGCTACGCATAAGCAATTGCACTTGTATTATTTTTGAGAGGTCATGGAGAAGCCATGAAGGAAGGAAGGTCATGAAGAAGAAGAAGGGAGTCATAGACACTGATCATTGGGAAAAAACTAACAAGAGACGGATCAGCCTTCAAAATGGATTGTTAGTTTCCCTGAATCCACGAGAAGAACTGCGGACACTCGCGTGCGTGCTTTGTGCAACCAAGAGCTTGTGCATAAACCGGTGCATATTTGCACATACCGAAAAATTAAGACACCCGATCCATAGAGGATGGGCTTCATTCAGCGTGAACTTCAACCATATTGAACTATCTCATAGACTCACCCGAGGCGATATCTCCAAATACATAGTAACATTGTTCTGAAAATGTATTCTTATTGACCGTATGTCGGATGTATCCATATTTGAGCATTTCTGTTGCATAACGCCGAGCGTCTCGACGATCCGCAAATCCGTCCACATGAGCATAGAGCCAGTCGACCAGATCGGAGCCTGAATAAATTGGCGAAATTTTCTAAATGAACGAAGTCATACAAGAAAGCCAAGACAAACCAATAGGTTTACAGAACGCCTTTAAGGTGGTGAAAAGGGAGTTCTTTTACACGAGAGTCTACTCGAATCTATACCCCGAAGTGGATGGGGTGTGAAAATACCTAAACCTGTAGGGAAGAAACCAAACCAAACCAAACGAATAAGCCGCGACACCTTGGTTTATTGTCCTCAAGACCATAGCAGAAACGGATAAGTCAACTGTCGATATTATGGCACCACCCAACTAAAGCAACCAATTAAACAATGGCGACTATTGCGATTGGTACAAGTCCTTCACCGACCATATAATCAGCGCCGCCTTTGGGCCAAAAACTGTGCTGAGATTAGCATTGGAGTTGGAGCCGTCATCCTCCGACACTGCTAATTTCGACGTTGAGTACTTACGCCTATAGGGCATTTACGGCCTATGCTACTGAAACCAACATGTAATCGACACCTTGGAACTTTTTGTCGTTGACTACCGTGCATGAGTAGAGGCCATTCGGGACATCCAAGAAGCTAATTTATCCTCAAATAGGATGCAATAGTAGTAACGTAAGTAGGTGTACTTCGGTAGGCAGCGCGCGCGCTATAACCACCTAAAGCTGGATGTGGTTGACCTGTGGACATATAAAAAGCCTGGGCCAGACATTGCTGGAAAGTCACACTTCCCGTCAAGTGTTTTGATATGATAGTGAGCATATATAAACGGCACTTAGTCTCCCTAGGATTACCTTTTTATAATTTGTATTTCTACAAAACTGTGGAGGATTTTAATCGGAAAGTTGTCAGTGAATTAGTGAAATCATGAGTGAAAGGTTCACGGTGTTGTCGACGATGAACGCAGTGGAGTATGTCAAATCCGAGAAGTCTACACACCAAATACAGGTATGTCCTCGCCCAGAAGTGAATGATTAAACGCTTATCTGAGGGAGTTGGACGGCGGATATTTCAGAATTTTCAGAATACTGAAGTATTACTATCTGTGACACATCCGTTTTTGAAGAGATTGCAGTTAGTATTATATGAGAAACACACGGTCAACAATCCCTCTTTCCTAACACAGATAGTCTATGTTTACTAACAGCCATGTTGATATTATTTTGGCTGTTGCAACCTAATATATGTCGACCAATCGAACTTACCTCCCCTCGATTTCTTGTCAAGGTTTTTCGATCAGCCTAGCTGAAATGAAATTCTAGAGAATATTCACCAAACGCCGTGAATTTTTGGAATGTCACACGTGCTCTTGAAATTCCCGGCAATTTCCAGAAAATATGGGAACACAATCCTTTCTAGTTGATGTCCCGATTGGATACATTGATCAGCAGCGTGGTCTTAGCCTTCTTGTCTGATAAAAATTGTGTGGTTACTGTATCGCTGTATCCAGAATTCTATAGCAAGCACTCATAGGTTTACCAATAACTGTTTAATATGTGTTTCTGGCCGTACCGGAAGCGACTGTCATTCACTCAAGCAACCACGTTCGGACAGTAAGTACACATGCTGAGCTACTAAAGGTCCCGAAACGGTTGACCACAAGGACCAATCGGTTGTGACGTCAGAAGTTTTAACATCTTCACCCGATAATTACTTCCAATCTAATTACTTCTAATTAATTCCATTAATTACTTCTAATCTAATTACTTCCATCTTCCATTGGCCGGTTTATAAAATCCTGACAGCGTTGTGTTCAGTTCAGAAGAAACCAGGGTTAAATCGAAGGTCATGATCAGATCTGTCACAATTCCATCTCCATACGGCCTTGTGAATCCATATCTGACTCGCGTATTACGAAAAACGGGCTGCACCGCCCACAAACCTTCAAGCACAGCAAGGCCTCATGAACACTTCTGAGGGGAACTTTTGACCAAAGTATGCCTACCAAATGGGATAGGGTCGAAAATGTGCTCCCCCCCCCACCGTAAAATCCAACAGAAGCATCAAGCGATAACTGCAAGCGGTCTCTCCTAGAGGTGATCTATCCAGACGGCCACAACTGCGTCATCACAGTCAGTGCAAGTTCGTATGAAGTGAGCGCCTTTGGCCCTCCCCAAATACTTTGTGGGGGTTCACTATTTGTTTGCTGTGCCAAGTTAATACCACCCCTTCTCATTACACTGTCACATCGGGAAGGAGCGAAAGAATTTTCGGAATACAGTCGCACAACATACACTGTAAATTGCCTACTGTGTCTCATAATCTCAACTTAAAACAAGCTCTGAACATGCATATAGTGTCGGGAGTGTGCAGACGCGTGCACGATGTCAAACAATATACAGGGCTACTTAATGATGCCGCAATAGAATCGACTACTGTCAGGCTTGCTTATGGTCTCACACTTCCCACTTCGAGGTGAAGGTGAACTAGAGCCCAAGGGAGGGAGAGTGTTCGCATTAGATAAAGCGGATGCTGATTAATCCATGCCCCAATTGTCCAACCGAGACTTCGTCGAAGTGCTCATAGAAATATACATGGTTTGCCGATACAAATTGCAGATTATCACCAAACTAACCAATAAATGCGTTTGGAATGGTGATTTTGAGCCACGTTCGGTCGTGGATTTCCAAATCGGAATCAGGAAGCAACATATTATGGACAACCGAAGCCATGTCTGTGGTAACGGTCAAAGAGCTGGCAGATTTGGCAGTACCAAGTAAAGTATTTCCTATTTTGTGGTCGACTTCGCCACCCGAACGGGATCCCGCGGTTTTAGTGCTACCGGCTCCGCCGCCACTGCTACCGGGACCTCCGCTTCGATAGCCACGGCCATCTCCGACAGGACCGTCATTAGCCTCGGCAGCTTCAGGAAGGGATTTACTTGTCATGTTCGATGCAGAAGGGACGGCACTGAGATTGGCTAATGAAGGTGGTAGCAGTTGGGGCATTCCAGGAGGTAGGGCATTCATAGGTAGACCGGGATTACCTCCAAGTCCGAGAAAACCGCCTAAAGCACAAAAACAGAAATGGTAAATACGTTTCCGACAAGGCATTGCACTATTTTGAGTTTATGTGTGAATGAATAAGTCAGTGAGATAAACATAAACCCTGCCCAGAAGCAGCTGAGTGCAGAGACGAGTAATAAGAAACTGCGCTCCAACAGGAAAAGTTTTAAACGTCACGTGACGTGCGCACGGGTAAAACATTCTGAAGAAAGGTGACTTAGAAAAAATTGGGAATTTTGGGAAAAACTTGATAGCTTATACAAATTGTCAACACCAAAGAATGGCGAATTATTCCCATCGATACCCCAAGTCCTAGTCCGGTCCCAGATTAATAATAATAATAATAATAATTCAGCTGTAGCACACCTACGGTGCCCAGCTGCCATGGCACCCTAAGGAAGCATGAGGGCTGAAATACCGCCAGTTTGCCCAAGCCTAGACAGAAGTCGAGATGCAGAGGTCAGATTCGAACCAGGGACCGTTTGGCCAGTAGGCTCACGCCTTAACCACTGGGCTATTTTGAGCTCATTACCCAAAAGTAGGTCATGAATAACTGCATTTCACAATCCTGTGGTTACATCAGGCAAAGGTAAATAGTATTTCGGAAGACATTTCGCCGTTAAAGCGAAATCTGTGCGGAAAAGCCAAGAAGCAATGTACGGCCGTTTAGTCCCTACTGGGGATCACTGGCAGTGTGCAACTCACGAATCTCTAGGGGGATTCGAACCACGGACTCCCTGGCTGGTCGTTAAGGGATTCGGGTGACCCTGAAGATTCATGAGATGTACACTGCTGATGATTTCCAATAGATATAAAACAGCAGCACAATGCTCCTAAACTTTCGGTACAGAATAACTCCACAAAGAAAAATCTCGGTTGAAATTTCCAAATCGCCTCATATGATCCATAAACCGTAACCCACGTTAATCTCACACCAAATATTTTTCAACTGTATTACGAAACAACTCACAAAGGTGAAAGAAAGAAAGCGAACACAACCGTAGTGTTGGATAGAATGTTTGTAGCCAAACGCGCACAATTCGGTTAGCAGTTGGAATCAGACTGTCAAGCGCTAGGGTTGACTCAATTAAGTTTCCAGATGTCCTGAAGACATTAAGTTGAATTCCAACCGAGCTATCAGTTGTTCCATTGCGCGAGAATTGCAATGAATCAAAACAGACTCAAAAGTAAAAATTGACAGGAAACGTATAGAGGGAGAAACGGTGTCGGAGGACTGAGTTGACACGCAAATGTCTACTAGGAGTAGATCAAATGAAAGAATGGTAGGCTTAAGGAATGACGGTGCTGGCGATAGTGAAGTAGAGGAATTCGCAAAAATAAAAGAGGACGAGGAAACAAACTGAGATCTTCAAACTGGGGACCAGGGAGCGCAATAGTTAGCTTGAGTTTACCGGTGAAATGAAATTAGGAGAACTGAGTGAAACAGAAAGGAAAAGGATGAAATCTACAATAAATTCCACAAATGATGTTCGCATGGAAATCTTTTTTTCTTTATCCGAGGTAACATCAACCATTTTCAAGATTCGATATTCAATGTAGACAATGTATAACCGTGGGAGTAAGTAAATGGGAGATATTCCAGACACATCGCAGTTTGCAGAGCGATTGTGATATAATATAAATTCAAACGCTTCCGCGGTAGCCATCTCTTTACATTGACTACAATTGGTTGAACTATACTAATTGCTAATGTCACAGTTATAGAACATGTTCTCAAATTTCGGATAGCAACGGCTAGATGACATCTGTATATCTAACCAGCTTCATTCTCCCTTCTGTGGAAGTGAACAGGAAACACCAACTTCGTTTGAGGTATATTTAGATTTATGGATTACCCCGCCATCTAAAGCGATTGTTTTTAACCAGTCCGGTCATTGATCGAATTGCTTACTGTACCCATAATATTTGTCCTAAAACGATGAGCATGAAGGCCCGACCATGTCAGTTGTAAACCCAGTACCGATAAGAGACAAAGTGGTTCGATTCCATATGGGCGATGAAAACCAGTTATTGAATAAGGCATAGATGAAGTACGAAGTCAGTCAACAAACATTACTGTAAAACCGATAGGAATTTCAGGATGACGGTAACAGAAAAAATCATTACCTTGCATCATGCCCATACCGGCAGAAGGCCCAGCACCGGTGAAAGGTGTTGAACCACCGGGAGCACCCATTCCTCCCGTCATAGCATTGGTGTGTAACACCCAGGCTCGTGGATCGATCGGACGCACAGGTTCTTGCCGAGGAACAGTGAAGTAGTCTTTCGGACTAGGATCCCAGCACTTAGCAACCACTAAGGTGATTGGTCTACAAGCAGAATAAAAGTATACGTTGGACGAAAATGTTGGAGGATAGTCATTGTTCACAAATGAATAGAAGTAGTGCGCTCTAGCCAAAACGTCGATTTCTAGAATTGCTACAATAGGTATGGGTGGGAGCATATAGGTTCAGGTTCGAGCGACTGACTGAGAGGTCCGTTGTTCCCATCCACCCATGACTTGACCCTGTCATGGTCAAGTGTGCATGGTCTCGGCTTTTGTGATTCTTTTGGGTTGCCCAACAGCTCTCCGTTGGAAGGGTGCCACAGATGTTGTAGGCGAAAATCGGGTTGCACGGCACTTTCTTTCATTCCTCAGCGCACCTGGATTTGAACGTACTGTTGGTCGAACGCACATCATTTGTTTATTTTCGTTAATTGTGTGTTAACCGACCAACCTCATATTGGGCTTACCCCTAACCACCTTGACTTGCTGACTGATCGGCTTCTATGCGGCTGGTTTCGATACTGATAGGTCTAGTCAACATTTGTTCATCGTCGAATAAACAACTAGTATTCGGTTACTTGTTCGTGCCATTTCCTATCCACTTGAATCTTCTTCCTATCCGAACGCTTTGGTGGACGACTTGTGCAAGGTCTTTCTCCAAGATCGTTATTTACATTTCGGTCATCAAATATTCCGGACCTAGCCGCGATTTTTAGGGAACATTGGGCACATGTTGCAACTGTCTAATCTCAACCCACTTAAACATTGACGGGGTAGATGAACAATGGTGTAGATCTGCCCTGACGGATGAGATCAATGTCCTTCTTGCAATGACTGTACTCTGTTGGTAAACAGCCACAAGTATTGTCACGCAGAAAGCTCAGTGCACACTTAAGAGTGACCAGTTCAAAAGAAGACTCAAACGGGTCCAAACTTACACGAGTGCCCATACGGGCCAAGACACATTTTTGCCTGCAAGTGACGGTACGACCGAGTAACATCTAGAGATTACGCTTTGGATACATCACGACTGGTAAGGTAATCCGTTAGTTTTCTAGTAATTAGCCTTCCAGCGACTAGTTGGATCAAGCCCTTCTCCCGAACTAGGGTTAATCGTGATCAGTTATATAAGAAAATTGGTTTCCCTTCTCGGTAATAAAATAATCATACTGATAATAACCGTTCAGCTGTAACACTCCAGTGCATGGCTGTCATGCCACCCGAAAGAAGCACAAGGGCTGGGATACCGCCAGGTTACCCAAGCCTAGACAAGTTCTTTTCGATTAGAATATGAGAATGCTTTACTTTCATTCTTCCAAAGGGATCGTTTCACGCAAGGGGACGATCACCTCATCTATCCAACGTTTGTGAACAAAAAGTACGTGAATTTTTTCGTCACCTGTACCGATCAGATCGAGTATTAAAGGAATGTTAACTAGAGGTACTTCCATCCATCCCCTCGGAATACCAGCATTGCTAAGCTCAGCTGTCTTCCCAAATCCATAAAAGGAGGAAACAATGTGATAGGACGTTTCCCAAAAACGTCATCCTGAAATATGAAGCCATATAATCGTAAGGCTGATAAACCAGAAGCGAAATTTTCCTAATCGAAGTCGCTGGCACAGGGGTGAAGCGTATCTGCCCTGATTAACAAAAGTTGGTTCGAATCGTCCTTCTGATTGCGCATGGAAGATGTGACCGCTGTGGTAGGCAGGTAACTACTTGTGGGCCCTGGTGTCCTGTCAAGGGCTAATCTAATGAAGATTTGTTCCTTTCATTTCGACTCAAGCACGTCTTTAGTATGTGGATAATTCACGCACTTTAGATGTCTAGGAAACCGAACAGCAAAGTATCACATTATGAATTTTCTGACGACCGATTTTGTGTTGTTTTGCAACATAATCACCACACTGCTATCAGCAGCAGAACATCCGTGGTGAACGTATCAAGTCCTAGTCAGCAATTGCCTACGACACTGGTGATAAAAATCTGCTCGCGTGCGAAAACCATAGAAAAGAAGATGGGAAGAGGGGAACTCACCCAGGCTTCTGAACCTCCTCACGCAACACTCGCACGGCCTCGTCGTTGCTCATGTCCTCAAAGCTGATACGATTAACCTCCAAGATCATATCACCTGGTTCTATTCGCCCGTCCTGAGCAACGGCACCTCCACGCATTATGGAGCCGACGTAGATACCCCCATCACCGGCTTTATTTGACTGGCCTACTATGCTGATTCCAAGAAAATTGACCGTATCCATGTTCAAGGTTACGGTGATCACATTCAAAGACATCGTAGAATCTGTCATGCTGCTGAACGAAGATGCCTGAGGCAAACAGAGGATGCGGTAAAGAAAGCACTGGTAGCTTGCAAACCAGGAGCGCAGTTTGAGTGCAGTTTGATCCCGAAAGAAGGCAGTAGGTTCTCAGTTCTAGTTTGTGTGAACTAACGCAAGGAGTTTGTCCGGTTGCATTTAACAATATGGCGGTGCATGATAAAGTGAGAACAACGAAATCAACCTTCTAGTCATAGGTCACAGAGTGAGTGGAGTTTTGAGTCACTTTATTACTGCGCTTGTGCAGGCCATGTCACCTGGTCAACCAGAAGCTAGCCAGTTCGGTACCTTACTTTTCTCCCAGATAAGCAACAAATTTAACGGGTGGTTTAACATGGGAACAAAAACATTAGTGCCACAGTTTCGAACGGCACAAATGGACAACAGACAAACTTGTGAGCTTGGAATACGGAGAAATGAGTCAAGAGAGTTCACGAAAGCCCCAAGTCAGGTCAACTAAGATACGAAAAAATCTACCAAAACCTGAAGCTGTGCCAACGCGTGTTGCGAACATTATCCGAGCAAGAATTGATGTCAAGCCTCTTTTCCAAGCAGTCATGATCGGGTTCTAACTCACCCCCCCCACACACACCCGAACGATACAGAAACCAAATGGATGAGAGACGGATAAGGCAATATTGTAAAGAACGCCCAATATACATAACCGAAAGCAGTGTACACTGCTGTACATCAATATCAAAGTGTATAAAACCCCTTTGTGAAGTTTATATGAAAACAAATACAAGAAACTAGGGTCGCAAACACGACTGCGCCCTGATCTTCCTCAAGTGCGAATCGGTCAATCCAAATAATGGTCAGTAGCTCAGGCAACTAACATCTTCCAGTGTACACAATGGTCGATCAATGGTTGCCACGATAAGCTCTTACACCCGCGAACCGCACGGCGCTCGGATACAAGCAGGCAGTCGGACTGAAAAAGCAAAGTCACGACTGACAAACATGCGCGTTCAAACTTTGTCGCAGGCCAGCTTTACCCAACTGACCAGACATGTGCGCTATACGAAGCCAAAACGTGGAGGTTTACTGTACAGCAACGCAATGATTCACCGTCTGTATGGTGCGGGCACGTGATAAAACCAGTGGTCAAGGTGGCAAAAGAGGGATACTAACAGACGTACGGTCTTAGGTTCGGTCCACGGATGGCTCACGCACACACACCCCTACCCATAACGCAAAGCACACATTTTGTCACCTGTCCATCATGCGAACGTACCAAGCTGGCAAACGAAAAGCCAGCATTAGTAGTAAATCGATCCAACAGCATGTTATGTCTATGGAAGCAGACAACAGCAGTGCCACGCGAACGCTAAACAACTAATGTGCATTGTTAAGGCATAATTCAACGTCCTGCAAAGAGAAACCTTAGAGAATAAGTGTAACTTAATGAGACAAATTCTTATTTCGAAGATCCTTGGCAGTCTCCGGAGGCTTAGCGCTGCCAGTGAATCCACTACGGCGTAACATAATAGTCGGATTGACATTGTTTCGGCTAAGATCACAGTCGTACATGGGCATGTCGATATGTGATATGGGAAGCCGGATTCGCCAAAATATAGCTTCCATAAAGATTTCGGTCAATAAAGTTGAACCCCAGCACAGCGTGCCTATAAACAGTCAAATCTCATCATCACTTGACATCACCTGTCTTAATCCGAATTGACAGCAGCCATAAGTTAATAGCTACGGTGGGCATAAGCCTCCACAACAAACTGCAATTTAGCCTAACCGCAATGGTTTTTCAGAAGGGAGTATGACATAAGGAACATGTAAAGTAGTTTACACATTATTTGGGACTCGTAAAAAACATCACGATAAAAGGTCACACAGCACCTAACAGAACGATGGCTCCGGCAGAGGAAGGACTATGAATACCATTCCGTTGATGGAACGGTGAGTTGTCTTTAGCTTTTCAGGATGAGTTGTTGAGCCGACTGAAATTCGTAGATTAGCCGACCGCTAAGGCGAGACTTAACGAGCAGTGACCAAAAGTTGTCGACGTCGTGTCTTTTCAATAAAGTGTTTTTCGTAACCGTCACGAAGAGACTGGACCTTACCGTGGTGTGGCGGTTTGTGTACCTCGGCGACCCATTGAGCTATACTGGGGGGTGCCCGCGTGACACTCACAGAGTCTCTCATACCAGGTTGGTCCATGGGTAGAGGTCTGACGAACACAGTCTCCTGGCCCTCCAGGTTGGCGGTTGGAACATGTGTGGCGACGTGTTCCGTAAAAATGGTAATTTACTTGCATTTCCAGCCCAACACCGCTGCCTTGCGGTTAGGCTTTTGAGCCAAAGGCTTTGGTTGAGGACCCTAATCGTCCTCCTGTCTAGGTGTGGGCGCCCTGGCAGTATCCCACCCCTCGTACAACCATGACATGATGACCGTGTTAAACCGCCTTTACCACCGTACGATGGTCCTCTTCGTGTTCCTTCGAGTTCCGAAAAACAATTCACTGTCCAAGTACTCGATAAACCTGTAACCGTATCCATTGATCGAATTAAACCGGCAAGTGGAATCCAGTACTCCCATATCGACTTTACACACTCCAATCACTAATTCATCGCATTCTTCTACGTCTCCACCTATATCGCCCGCCACTCATATAGATAATCAACAGATAACTCTCTCTGGTAGACACGTCGCAGGTTAGCAACGGGCGATTAAAGTTTACATTCTGTTCGGCCTTATGCACTATCTCCAGGAGCTGTGTTGCAGGAGGCCAGCTGAACTGCCCTTCGAAGTGTTCGGCCCATCGTTCCAGTCAGCATTTTTGTGAGTGAGCCGCCTTTCTTGCTTATCGTTTCGCTGACCGTTACTTCCCTGGGACTAGTCGATCGCAGCAGTTACTATAAGGCACGGCTGATTCCCGTAGCAAAAGCCTTCTCCATCTCTCGAGCTTTCGATGTCCACCGGAGCTCTCGGTCTTTTCTTGGGCTCTCCACTATTTGGGATTTGAGGGATTTGGATGTGCCGTCGCACTCGTTGCCTGCTGGTATGGATTTCCTGGCATTAACCAGCGCTAGCGATCTCAACGATTTCTAGTGGTCTGGTGTTCGAAGTGGAGAAGTCGGATAGACAGCACTGAACGCTGCTAGCAAAGCACTTTTCATATTTTTTCATGCTTCACCCACACGCTCATCACCACCACAGTATTGGTTTACTGTGGAGAGTTCTTGGGCTTGCTGAGATCGATAAGGTTGACGTGTGGTTGTTCTTCGAAGATGGGAGATTGGCAAGCCTCTTGCTGACTTGCGAGGGCCTGAGCGGAAATGGACTGTCAGGCGTGCATGCATAACATGATCAGAACCTAGCTGTGTACTCGGGAGGTAACCGTAGTCTTGCAGTGCGGTTCTCCACCGGTGGTTGACGGCCATGTGATTCAACTGGGTTCACGGTTGATTTGCGGTTGGTGGCCGCCAGGTTAGGCGATGTGAACGTCTATGTTGAAAGTCCGAGAAATAGTTGCTGAAGGGGACACAACTGGAGTCGCTCTCCTTTGTCTGTGCGACAAGCATCGACTCCGAATCGACCGCCCAGATAGATTCCACGGAGCACAGACGACCGACTTGGGCATTCATATCGCTCGCATTGGAGCACATTGTCATTGCTACTCTCTCGACGAGTGAACCCGGATATCTATCGACAGAAATTATCTCTCTCAACCACAAAACTGCATCTCTTGGAGACACAGCATACATCAATTTTAAGGGAGCATAAGGTTTCATCAATCATTGCCTGTTTGTCAATTTGACATAGAGTACGGACGTTAGAAGCTCTTATATAGAAAGGATCTCGTGGATTTAGAGGTGTTACTTTGTTCGTTGTTAATGGGCAGCGAGGAGTACAGGGCCTTTCGGTCAGATAAGTGACAGTCAAATGACTCAGCGACGTTTGCTTGTGTGGTGGGAAGGGGCTGCGGAGAGATATCGGTGAACACAGAAATGCGCAGGCAAACGATATTTCGCGGTTGTCTAGGTCGAATGGGCTTTGGTTGAGGTACACTACCTTGAGTCTTCGACTCAAAATTCCGACCCACAAGGCGGTGGGGAACGTATGGCTGTGTTCATGGACCCTGTCCACAGCTTCTGATTCAAAAGTCTGACCCTCGAGGCAGCGGACAGTGGGTTTTTCTTTGGGTACCCTGCCCGGAACCGACGACTCAACAATGGGACCTGCACGGTGGCAGGGTGTCGGCCTAACCCGAGGGCGCAAAATATAAGGTATTACTGTCTCGTTCCGGATGCCTCTGCACACAGCAGGTGCCTTTTGAGCAGCACCGGACTCTTTGGTTTTAAAAGTATATCGACCGTATTGAATAATGCGTCGGCGGTCACGGGCAATCGTTGGGCAATCGTGGGCGTGCGGTTTTTCGGGTCGACCTTTTCCAACTCCTCCCATTTCTGGGAAGGGCAGGATCGCTGCTTCCATAAATAGGGACATGCTCGTCGCCTGGGGGAACCACCTTACTGTCTTCACACTCCTATCGCAGAGGACAACACGAAAATACGGTCGACAAACATGGTGGGAGTGTGGAGGTCAAACTGGTCAGTCGACAAGTTTGCACGTGTCTTCGATGAGCAAATGGTCCGGTTGGTGATATTCAGTGCTTTAAATCAGGATACTTCCCAAACTTGATTACGGGTATGAGGGCGCCTTGAACTCGACTACAAGCCGTAGAGAAAACATTTGCGGCCGCGTACCTCCCCTGGTTGGCAAATCAAAGTTCTGAGTAGAGTAAAAGGTGGTGGAAAATAGATAGACATTGGAGCCCGATCAGTCTTGGCAGCCTTGCCTGAGTACTAACAGTATCCCGTTTTCTTTGTCTTGTCCTTCGTTCCGAAATACGGAAGTAACAGTGGACAAAATGAATAGGTGCACAGTGAGTCAAGGCCTGAGGGGCTGAGGGAATAGCCCTTTTTAAACTGTTGTGATTGTGTGGACGTCTTCCTGACGTCTGTAAACATCATCCAGTCCGTTTATACCTCGTCAAATCTTCATATGGGCGCGAGACCGTTGATGTATGGGATTAAATGCACGGGCAATTGCTCACGGCCTGACAACCAAGAAATACTAAATGAAGGGGCTATTTTCACCTATACGGATTACAAATTAGACGACGATCAGAACAACCAAAATCCAAACAGGACAGCATAAATCGGGCGAATGCGGTGGCCCACACTTCTTGGGTAAATAGGAAATCCATGAATAACGAGAAGCGGTGAACAGGAGGTCCCGATAATCTTACTCAAGGCACTGACTTGCTCATGGTGGGAACCATAATACTCAAAGAAGATGGAACACAAAAATTCATAAGGACTCACTTGGCAATCTGCTGGGCGGCGCTTAACGTTCGATCACGTAACCTCTGAATAGTGCCCTTACGTAAGTCATTAAGCTTCTCTATTGATGGAGAAACAGCGTCCAAAGTTGCCGAACCATAGGTTTTTTCCACAAAAAGTCGGATAGGTTTCTTCAATTCAACATCTGAAGAGGACCGACATGGGACACTGACGAATGCCATTGAAAAGAAACTCGACAGGGGACTCAAAAGTGGAATCGCAATTTAGTAGGAGACTCAGTGCTATGATTGGTTGTTTCACGGTTTAGTGCACGGGACCGATGCTTTCGTCCAGGCTTCCCGTGTCGGGTTTGCTCCCGTCGTTCAACGGCTTCCGTTCACCTGAAAGACACAAGCAAAAAAGAGTGTAACGCCGCTTTTGAATTTCTCAGCGTGGGGAAGTGAACTTGCCAGCGCGAGGTGATGATGATGATGATGATGTTTTTCGTAAAGAATTTGCATCAATTCGTAAGCCTGACATGGAATGTGCGTAGAAACGGCTCCCTATTAGTTCAGCTGTGGCGAATTAAGTTACTGAACTATCGGAGACACACCAAATAAAGCAAAACGAATCCCTTATTTCCATAGGGAAGTTTATGCTACCTTCATAAAGGCTATCTTCCCGTTTCCAGAGAAAGAATGCTTTTGGCGTTCCAAAAGGGTGGTCTTGATATGGGAAGATGACTACACCACCCTGGTACTTAGATTACATTTATATCACATACAATCAGTTAAATCTAGCACCTTGTTGTTCCTTAACCCGTTTGCCCGCTTAAGCGAAATTTCATTTTAGGCCGGTAAGTGTTTGACAAGGTTGGATTTGTGAGACAACATGGAAAAGTAATTTACTAGGAAAAATAGATGGAATATAAATAGCTAGCCTAGTGCTTATTGAGGGTATTGGGTGCGTATTGGGTGATTAGGAAGTACGTCTATAACGACGGTTTGGATGCCTTTCAGGGAGGTCCAATGGGGAACCCCTGGTTACTGATGTACTTCAGGAATTCAGCAAGTCCTTTTTTTTCTGAGACAAGTTAAGAAACCAGTAGTACAACTCAAGGTAAT
Organism: Clonorchis sinensis; assembly: GCA_003604175.2. Classification (NCBI taxonomy): domain Eukaryota; kingdom Metazoa; phylum Platyhelminthes; class Trematoda; order Opisthorchiida; family Opisthorchiidae; genus Clonorchis; species Clonorchis sinensis. Next base: position 117,478,253 of record CM030369.1, read on the forward strand.
TAATGCTGTGACAACTAAGAAAAAGAATGACACTATTGCTGAGCTCCGTCGTGAAGACATATTCCTGTCTATGAAAGCTCATCCACAGGAGGCGTTCTGTCCATACTGGGATCAAGCCCATGAATATGCATTTACTCACCTGAAAGCTTGTTGATTGGAGCGAGATTCTGATAGGCGTACCACATTGCAAGCTCCAACAAGTTTGAAAAGAACAGCAGAGAACTCTAAGGTGCCTCTACTCCAAAAGATTCGGCCAGATAAACTGAACAAGGGCTGGCAACAAGGATGCAGCCATATCTTGCATCTATTCTAACCAGATAAAAGGGACGCCGAGAGGACCCCATTCAGGAGGGTCGAAAACAACTCAGGTTTCGTCGTCTTATGATACACCTGCTTCTTCGTCTGTGCCACCCAATTCGGCACAAAACATGGTGCACTCCTCGACAGAGAGTCAATCAACGGCGCAGTGTCCCAGTGGATACAGTCCTCAAAGAACGCACCGGCAGCACACGCGAAATTCCTCGTTTCGAAGCAACGTAAACTACAGCTCTGTCAAAGACTTCAAGAAGCCTGACTTCCACCGCATTCGCCGATTTATTGACACCGTACAGCCATATAGATTAAATTAACATCAAACTTCTAGGCTCACATTTTCAAACTGACTAAGACGAAAGGAGTTATTCTCAAGCTGAAAACGACGGTGATGAAGTAAATTGATGGTTCATCTATCAGAAAAGAAATCTATTTGGGATCCCGAACGAGAACAGTGCAACTTCTATAAATCGGTTGAAAAGTATGGTCCACCCATGAGGTAGATCTACACATAAAAAAACTGTTTTGCAAAAGGACGGTTTTGTACCAGCCTTGTACTGCCAAACTGAGTAACAGAAACCAAAATACTTACAGATACCGGACATCCACAAGTTGAAGGTAAAGGCATTAAAGACTTACGTCTTCACTAATCCGCCGAATTGGAACCAATCGCCGACGTTTGTGTTGCTTCCTATGTCGCGCGTATTTCGCTGAAGACATGGTCGTTCCAGTGGCGGTTGAAAACCTGTAAAGACGGAAAATGACAAGTGCGTATGATGTGTGAAGACTTCGTTTTTACATGAACAGTATTCCCGTGTTTCGAAGGATGGTATATCATTCTGGTAACACAGCTGATGTTTCCACCTTCTGAACCAGAATTAGACCGATGAAAACTGATGACTGAGGATATTTTCATAATAAGAGGGGACCCGGTTGAGCTGTGTTAGATTTATGCCTTCTGTACAGATCACCTCAAGAGATCGGTCAGGAGCGTTCTTCTGCGAGGCAGTATTCTGAAGGACGCTCGAAATACACTTCAAGGAACCGGCTGAAGCGGAGCATTCTTGGGATATTCCGAAGCCTCTCTTCATCGGCATGGTAGAGAACGTAAGCCCTGGATACTGCTTGAAGTTTCGACAATCTTACAGATCTGATCACTACTTGTACACTACTACCATAGCACGCCTAACATCTAACGTAGCTAGGTAAACCAGGAACAATGGCCTTCCAAATAAGTGGGAATAAAATTCTAGTAAGCGCGCTTTAGTTCCATATCCAAGAAAAAGAGTGCAGTGAAAAGGCAGCTTATCCTGTGGCTAGTCAATCAGCGGCATCGGGATCATAGGTGAAACATATTTGTTTGACATTGTCTTTCCGTGAGCTGAGGACCAATAAGTGCGAATTTTCATAACTCTGAGAGAGCATTTTCACAGATAAAATCGCATTCTGCTCCGAGTTGAGTTCTCATTCCCTAAGATCCGACTGCTGTGGACTGATAGGACATGCTCTGGTGGTATTAGTGTCCGGCTTCTTAGATGTCGATTGGGAAATATTGGTCTTCCTAGAATCAAGGGGATTGGAATTCTTGTGATGTCTGACACCGTTCACTACACCGAGAAACGATATATATAACGTATTTATGTAGAGAGAAAGGGACCCCAAGTGCAAACTGCGCAGACAGAAAGGTAGTCAGTAATACGACGCGAATCGGCAATCTCTTGCATTCTAAAGGGGAGTTCTGTCAGACGGGCTTCCGTCCACGTAGCGCAGATGCACTTCGGTTACATGTCAAATACCATATGCCTGAAATAAGAGTTAGAATATCCAGATCAGACTGGTTTATTTTCCCTTAGAAAGGAGAGTGGAACAAAGGTGGGCAGTGGTTTCATACCCAACAGAAATAAGTAAATAAATCACCTGAAGGACTGCGTGCTGAGGTCAATTTGTAACAAAACACACGAATGGACGCCATCGTAAAACATCAATTTTCCAGAACGGTTTAACACTGTAGCTCGGAAACTGCCTCAGTTCAACCTGACTGGTGGAAAGACCGATCCCATGAAGGGATCACCCGGAAATTGCCACTGGGAGCTATTCAAACGACTGCAAAACAGGAACTTTGAAAACACTGTCTCAGTTTATTTTGATATCACCAAGAGCAGAACCACACATCCAGCGGACTAGAGAACTGCCTGGCAACCCGATATAATTCGATCAGGATTACATATCTCACCGCATCGGAGAAATCAGTGTGGTAGAAACAACAAAAATACCCAACACGGCGAGTTGCGTGAAACAGAGGTAGGTAAACGAAAGGGAGCAAGCTACTTTGAGCTGGTATCATGACAACCACGTGTACTTCTGAACAGCACGCAGTGGACCGATACGTGAAATATCTATTCCCGTCAACAAAACAAGATACAGGTCATGCAAATCTTGACAATATGACTTGTCCGTCATAAGGCAGAACGACAGGAGGGGTGTTGCCAGATTGAATGAGAAACCCACTTGTGCATTAATTCGTCCGGGTGCTTCTATACTTTGACACAGTGTGGACTGTGATTAAGGAGGATGTCAGTAAGATGAGCTGTAACCAATGTATTTCGGTTCACCAACATGTCAAAACATGAGTAAAAAGAAATGACAGCTAAGGAGTGAAAGCCAAAGTGTCTGTGAATGGGAAGACAGCAAACGCATACACAGCACAACCAGCTCGGGTAGGTCTAGCAACAAACGACACAGTTATATGGGAGAAAATCCTCACAGCATTGTGATCGTGAATGTTTGTTCCAATTAGACCTTTCCCTGCGTCACAGTGGTACGATCGATCGGAAGCAGCTAACTCGTTTGACAGCTGCATGATTTGTGCAGCCTTTAGGCAGAAAGTTACATAGAACGAAACGCTTTAGTGAAGCACGATGAGAGTATTGACCTGCAAACATATATGCTGATGAGCTATGGCATCTTAATGTTAATCTTTACATTACCCCCGTCATTTGTCCCATTTGTCCCATATAAACTAAGGTAGCAAAATCTGACACCTGTCAGAAAACACTCCCAGCTTAGCTAGGGATAAAAATAGATGGTGCATTTCATGACACAAAGTAGTGTAGGAGAAGTTCGCCAGGGTTACCAATAATTTCTTACTGGCAAAAACTGATCATTCGCACAGACGCTGACGGAAATCCCAAAGTGTTCACCGCAACCGATCATGAGGTTTTGCAAAAGCAGATTTCTGCAATATTCAATGTGAGAGATACCTCACATCCGCCAAAGGAACCAAACGCACCAGCTTGTAAGCTGTCCTTTACAGATCCACGTAAACGAACTTTGTGAAACCGAGACAAATCTGTGTTCGGCTGCAACCTTCAGTGTACCTGCTATCTAGTTTCGAGTCTCCCTGTTTCTCTGTGGTATTAAGCTGTTGTCTCTACATAGAACTTGGTTACAAAAGCAATATCGATGATCCGGTTGACCTATCAGTACAACCACGAGCTCTTGGAATAGAAAGAAGGCAGCAAAACCTCTTACATCAGCCCTCGTGCTTCCTTTAGACTGTATGGCAGCCGGGCACCGAAAGCGTGTTACAGCGGACTGACTACTACTCTACTCTACTCTTGCCGTTACACAGCAACACGTTTCCGGTAACAAGCAGTATTTAGATGCTTGTAGGAAAATCTGACAGTACGGGTTCAGTTGGCAAGCTGTGGATCGCCACTGGAGGTGCTGCGCCATGTGATATCCTGTGCGCTGTCCAAACTATTCAGCGCCCATGTGTTTGACCTCTGGAACATCTCGTCAGTCAGGACACAACCGGAGATGCACGGTTTAAACCTTTACTATGCTAATCAGGCGCAGAAACACGGCAGCACCGACAACAAATATTGTGATATTTTACTAGAAAAAAACATGGAACCAGTCCTTCAGTTGTGACATCCTTCGGTGCATAACTGCCATGCCACCCGAAGGAAGCACGAATGCTGAATTATTGCCGGGTTGCCAAAGTCTAGACAGCAGCAGTCGAGATACTGATGCTGGATTCGAACCACGAACTTTCCATCAATAAGTTCGCATCTTAACTATTGAGCACCCTAGAGCTCACATTGTGTTCAAGAACAGTGGATAGTGTAGATGTTTGGAACGGGTCATCTAGTGAGGAGCCGACGCATCTCTGTGAATCCGAATGTGACTGCTTTTTGAATGGATTTTCACAGTCCGGGGCAAACGGTGTGAACCGGAATGTTGGAAACAATGTCAGTTTGTCCACATACGTAGGACAGTGTTACGGGTAAATAAGTATAGGCCATATAAACTGTGTAGACTTAAGACCATCCTACTCACGTTTCTAACAGTAGCACCTAACGCTTCAGTTGATGCGTTGCCGTTCGCTGAAACGGAAATTGGCATGACTTCAACGAGATTGAGCTTCACCACATAATGCAAATCGTATAATCAGTTTTCTGGACGAAAAATTCCCTGCGCTGCAGATTGGTCTAGGAGGATGCGGAGAATGAGCAACGCGTTCGACTGATCCTACCACACCAAGCTTCAACCTGTGGCATCGTATTAACAAGAATGTGTACGGTGCCAGACCAACAAACTGGGACCCAGGGAAAAATCACCATCAGTGAGTCAAACAGTCTTACGGCACACCCAACAGAAGGATAAAAAGTGTTAACAGAAATCCCGTACGACAAACAGGCAAGCGATCAGAATTTTGAGCTGAACGGTTCACTAAAACACAAATGTATACATCCCTGCATGTGTGCACTGAAATTCACACAACAGCCGCTCTTTTATTCATTGTTCCATGGAAAATTAATGATATCCGACAAGATCCTGGGATACAAGGTATGTATCACAACATACCGTTTGATGCGAAAGCGGTGTTATTTTCCTTTATTTAGTGTAAAACGCGCAAAAAACAGTTATATTACCATTGAGGGGGAAGGGAAACCTGATATTCCGACAAAAACACAAACGTGAAACGGCGAAACTGGCGAAACAATCGATATATCACTGAGTAACATGGCAGGCAGTTGCCTGCAAAATTTATTGGGGTTGACTCGTTTTCCCCATTCCAATAGGGTCTTTCACAATCCCTTAAACTCGGCTTCATTTTGATCAAAATTCACATTCCTCCAACCCATTTGTGGAATTCCGAGCAGTAGTGGCGGCAAACGTATCTAGTGATCTGAGTAGTTTAACACGTACGAACGACAACAATGCCGGCTTAGTAAACGTCAAGATCGCTAGTGCTAGCACTGCTTTTCTAGGTGTAGGTTGTACGCCGTTACATTACATTCACTGCCGGCTGACAGTTGTCACATGAGCATTATGCAAGGAAGACGACGGAGAAAAACAGTGGTGGCCTCGGCAAACTGCGATTGCACGAATTCGTGCTGTGTACTGCAACATCTATTTCCCTACCCATCTAAGCCAGAACTGATTTCGTTTCTTGACGTGATATAGGTGAGTGTCTACCTAAGTTTACAAGAAAATAATAAGCGTGATGCCACGCGTGAGACGATCGGTAAGCACATATCAGCGAATCGGCCTGCAAGTCAGTACCATCCATTGAATTTCATTACAAATGTTTCGTTTCAATGCTGCTATCCTAATGTTGCCCAAAGGCTGTATATCGCACAGGCGTCGAAGGAGCCAACTGCATTCGACCGGTCGCGTTACTGTGACGTAGGAAAAGGTCCATGTAAAACAAACATTTACGATTGCACCCTTGTCAGAAGATTATGAGAAACGGATGTATGACTCTGGCGAGGATTTTCCTTTCATATTCTGGCTAGGCTGACTAGATCCGATAATCCTGTAGAGCAGACTGTACATTTTGTAGTGTACCGTGCGTACTCTTTCGAGGGCTGGAGAAATATGAGAACGAATGACCGGAACCTCATGAATGCCCGTTTACGTGCACCAGCAGCCCATGAAACAATCGAGTAAGTGATGCGTTTAGAACATTGTTACCTTCAAATGCGAACTGCAATAGAAGCTGTCTGAAAACTCGATGGAGTGTTTAAAAGTAACCGATCTCCAACGAAGCACTCAGTAGGAACAAAAAGTTAAAAGGTGATACAGTGGCGAAGTACGGCAGAGAAGTGTCTGTACGTTAACATTGATGTGCTGCCGATGAAGACGACCTTGAGGCGAGGGATGAATCATTGAAATTAAGTGACTCATTTGTTAAACACGTCACTCAGTGCACCCGATCGCACCGATGCTGTCTGATTGGACCAGGATAAACACATTACCTTCAGAACACGCTTCCGAATACACAGCCCTGATCCATTGATTCGAGTAGCGACCACTTGTGCTATACCCAGTATTGACGACTTTAGACTGACACCGATAAATATAGAGTCGCCCTGCACCGTCTCATCTTATTTTCCAGTTTTGTCATTCGAATTCACTTGGTGCCTGTGAGACACGTCTCAACATGAGCATAAACTATTGATTAATTGAAGTGAAGAAGAGCCAACCGGTGTTCTGCTATAGGGTAGTTAGTTATAATCGACGTGGAGACTGACGTATAAATTTGGGTGTTTATTAGAACGTTTCATCTTCGGATGGAGTGAATTACATGTTGAGATCTTCGAAGCCTGTTTCCGTTAGGTTGGGGGTGTCTGATTACACGTACGTGGATCACAAAGGACCCAAAATCATATGCTCTGTAAAAAGGATAAACACGATAAAGAAAGATGAAAAAGCATAAATCTCAAAGCGGGCTGAGGTGAACGTTAAAGCGGAAAACAGAAAAGGTTGAAGAGTTCAAAAGACAGCCTCTGCTTGGGGAAAATAAAAGAAGGCTCTGCAGCGGGTGTTAGAAACCCGAAAGGGATATGGATTGCAGGCAGTTCCAACTAACATCTCCTGTGGTGATAATACAATGCAAGAGACGCAACGTCCCAACGGGAAGGAGGCATCAATGATGCGCTGTGCTGGACTGGACTGAACCGAGGGATAAGTAAGGATAAAGGGCCCCACCACTGCCATGTTGACAGTACCCTGAACACGGACAACTTGGATATTTATGGGAAAAGATAACAGAGTAGGGTGAAATAGTTGCGTGCCCGAAAGATAAGGTTAACCCTACTGGATGATCATGTAGTCAGGACACTCGACAGTCAAGGTGAGTTGTTGAGACATTTCAGGTCATCCCACATAAATCCTTAAACGTCTGTAACTGAGACAAAAACTAGTGCATCACTAAGGTGAGTCTTTATTTTAGTGCTGTCAACTGAGCCATCGATTGCTAAGAAACCCGGATAAGGAAAATAAGAATCTAAAAAGGATTGTGGTTAAGAATATAGACTCAAATGTTCCTATTAGATTTTGACGGAAAACGAGAGTGAATAGGCTAGCATACAGTTAGACACTTTTCTTTGTCGAAGCTTCCGAAAGAAGAGCTACTGGGTTCTAATCAAATAACCGACGTCTGACACTCCCGCTCGCAAACTGTCAGAATGTTCATCGTACATGACCATCGGCCCTCGCGAAAAATGTGGTACCTGTCGACAAGCCTGGAATTCGACTGGACTTTTATAGCAAAGTACCATGGACCTAGCTAAGTGAGGACATCATCATCATCATCATCATTCAACTGTAGCACCCTTTCGGTGCCTAGCTGCCATGCCACCAGAAGGAAGCACGAGGGCTTGGATACTCCCAGGTTGCCCAAGCCTAGACAGGGGAAGTAGAGAGGCGGAGGTCGGGTTCGAACCATGGACCTTCCGGTGAGCGAATTCACGCTTTAACCACTGAACCATCTCGCCCCAAGTGAGGACCTCATGAAAGGATCGGATCTGCAAGTTTTCGAGACTAGTGTGATTATTCAACGACCACGAAGCACCTTCTCGTGAACACGGGTGACTTCGGATTAGAATTTGCCCAGCTCAGTGGTCAGGAAGATCCGTGTTATGCGGCGAGTGGTTTGTGTAGCATTATGCACGTTACACGCCAAACGTGGGCTTTTCTCGAGGAAAGTTTGCTTTAGCTACCGAAGCTTGGATTCAGGCAGTCGTAATAAGTAACCATGTCAACTTAAACTCTGCCGCCTTTACATGATAGATGAAGTGAAATTCAAGTATGGAAGAACGGACAGCGTAGTGAATATGATTAGTCCACTCCCACTGAGATCATCTCCAGTCATGTGCCGGAAGCGGTTGATTAAGCTCCAACAGTTTCCTTGTTTTTGGGTGATAACTGAATAAATCTTGATTTAAGCAGACAACTCCGGAAGAAATCTGAAACGTCCGTTGACACCTCAAAGTGTTTCGACTTGACTTAGCTCGTTTGAAACATAAACTTCTCATACTGTATGTCACTGAGAACTAAAATGCCCATATTTTGCGGGGTATCATTAGCCAGAGCAGCAACTGCGCGACAGTCCTGGGGTCAGTCCGCTATTATAGGTCATTCACTGTCCAGCTGATTCATTTGTAGTCCTCAGATTTAGCTACCACAAAAAGAAAATCTACAGCATAGTGTCAAGCATTAATCCCCTGATATATCAAATTCGATACATTGATCAATCACCATAAGTGTGTAGTCAGACCTAATTCAAGAATAAAAGGATTGGTTTCCACTTCATGTTTTCTGACAGAGCAAGCTCCAACAGTTTCCTACGGAAGAAGTCGTAACAAAACTGAGTAAAACCAGCCTGAATTGTCGGCATCTTTTTTGCCACTTTCCGCCTTTGTCAGCTCGTACGTCTTTCTTTCCGCCTGCATTCCGGCAACCGCTTTCGAGAGTGAATTAGGTTCATTCCTCTAATGACCTCATCCTCTACATCGTATGCACGAAACACATGTCTTGCGCGCGCTGTCTCTAATCCATTTGTTAGGTTGTTAGTACAAACATTTAGCCCAAACTCGCTCCCCAGCCTGTGGTTCTCGCAAAGTTTCCGTATTGCAGTCGTAAAAATATTCGTGATTCCGTGCATCTGTCCATTTCGTAACCACCTCTGGATTAAGGGCTTTGGGAGCTAACAAACTGGCAGTAATGCGTGAAAAATCCAGCAATGTATTTGCTCGGCGAGAATGTATACTATCGACGGTGTCGGTGTGTTCCACTGTTCGAGCAACATATAGTGCGCACTCCCCGCTGCGTTTTAGAGATTTTGCGATAACAGCCTTAGCTGCTTCCACAAATGACTCCACCTTGACATTGGACTGGCTGTAGTAGACTGCTGGTCCGATGCTGAAAACACTATTTTTCCGAGAAATTTCAAACTTCGTGTTTACGAATTGGGGCCCATTATCCGCAAATAAAATATCGCAAACCCTCTATTCAAAAAATAAGACCTCGGGTGGTTTATCACTGATGTGGCCGTGGTGCTGGTCAGTTGGTCAACTTCAGCTGTAGTAGTCAATCACTTCTGACTGAATTCGAAGAGGTCTGTTGCCACTAGTTGCCATAGGAGGCTCGGAAGTACTCGTGGCAATGCTGTTTCGTGCTGGCGGTTCGATAGATGGTGCATCTTGAGAAGTAGCCCCTGATATTGCTTGTCATTCCGGCTTACGGGCCCTCTGGACGCTAACATTATGCAACAAATGAACAGTGTTTATCATTCCCTTTTGGAGACCAACAGGCACATACAGTCGATCACCTGTAAATAGAAGTCTACTACCGAACGTGAAAAAATGCCTGTCCTTGAGGAAAACTCTGAGTTCTACTCTGAGCTCTTTTGTGACTGGCCAGTCTCTCTGAACCGCATCGTATGGCCGTTGCAAAATCCAGCTGGGATACAGATTATATAAGAAGCGGACCTCTTCAACAGGAAGGATGTAGGATCACGAGGCTATGCAGAGCCTGCAACAGGCTACAAGGCAACATGATCAGCTAGTAACTGTCCGAATCCGGTTCAAAGCCTGTGGACCAATCATCTCAATATTTCGCAGTATACCATTGAAGATCAACGCAGGCCAAGGCCATCCAGTCACCAAGCTTTATTTGTTTTAGTCAGCGATACAGATAAACAGTCGGCACACTGCATACAAACAGTGGCTGCCTGACACAAGCTACTAACGAACCAATCACATTCAGGTGAACTCGAACAGTCAACGCAGGATTCAGAGCGGTATATAGGATAATTGTTTGTACACTAACAAAAGCAAACTGATTTTGCTTAATAAAATGAGTTTTTGGAGGCGAACGGAAGCTTTCTCCTGATCAGTTTCCGGAATCACGACATCTGATTTGCATCCTCACTGACGGCTTTTTGTACACATAAACAGCGGCTTCGTTGCTAACTAGTGTTACACTGACCTCTCAACAGGCAGCTAAATCATCTTATGATTTTCATTTATATCCATTAGGTAGAAAGTACTTACCGACTGGATTCATCCTCTGAATCAAAGAAACTTGTCGACTCCAGATCGGAGCTCATCAGCGAGGATGACGTTTCATACGCTGGTGCCCGCTGTCCGAGTTTGGTTAACCGAGAACCTTTAAAAATAAACCATTGAAACAATATTTGGTGAGGAGAGATAAAAGCGTAAACACTGAATTATGGAAGAACGACTTGAAATAGAAACAACTACAAGGTTTACGTCGACCGCACTCCTGTCTATGGCACCTTGGTTCGATTAGCCTAAGTCCAAACGCACTACAGCGGCCAACCAGAAATACTTCGGGCCTACCGCTCTTGTGTTGTACTACCATGTTTAAGGAATCGGACAAAAAATGTAGGTAGTTGCAGGATTTGTAGAATTCACGTCCACATCACTCTCGCTTGAACATTCGTCCTCTTGTCCTGTCGAAATTATTCCAGTGAGAGGGGAAGCACGGGACTCGAGTTTCGCTCTTATTAGAGCTCGTTAGAGTTTGTACTTCGGACACCGGACATGCGAGGCTAACGTGCTACCACTGCTCCACCAACGCACCTGAAGGCTAATTCTACAAAAATTGTTACTGGTGGTTGTGAGTAATATTCCGTACAAATGGACCGGATATCTATAACCTACAACACTCACCAACAACTAGGATCGGTTGCATTTGAGGAAAACTTATATTCAGGAAAAACAATGTAGATTGGACACAGTATGCACAGTTAGATTTCTGACTGACGTTGCTTTTCCCGAGTCACGTAACTAAATTCAAGGACAAAGTTTCTTGGGTTGACAACAAAACGGTCGACTGTATCTACGCCAAACTTCGAAAACCAAACAGACAAGGGAAACCAGATGACCGTCAAACAACATTGCAGTGAACAATTCCTCGGAACAACTGAGAATCGGTGAACACTGCCTACGACCCACATTACAATCAAGAGGAAATGCATGTACATGCATACGCAAAAGTGAACAGAACACAGATGCTGAACGCACGCGCACACGCACACGAACCTGTGTGTATATATATATGTACAAACAGACTTACCATGCTTGTATACATGAAAGTTCCGGAGAGGTGGCACACGATCTGAGAAAAAACGATGGGGGAGAAAGCGATTACAAAAATGACAGGTCTCGGTTGCATGACTGACACGAACGCGAAGTGTGCTAGTCAGCAATGTTTTGGATCCAGTCGATATATGTATACAATCTGACAAGCAGAAAAATAAGGCTGTTGCATCGCTGTCGAATGGTACGTTGTTAAGTGATAATACCAATGGTGGCTGATGATAATTTAGCAAGTGAATAAAAACGGATGACATACAAGCGTGGCAGATAAACAAGCTGTGGATAACAGTTACTGTACGCACAAAGGCTGTAGATCGTGAACACAGCAAGCCCTGAACCAGCACAAAGTGCAAATAACTGCCCCTCTGAAGCTAGAACGGGGAAGTACCGGAGACGCAGGCTGGATCAAATGCTGCAAACTTCAGGAAGCTGCTCCAACTAAGCAGGATATCAGGAAGTAAAACAATCAGATGAACAGATAACCAGCTTTCCGAAGAGCACCGAACGATGGGCAGAGCAGTTTGAGGCCAAGGTTCCCGTTCCCGTCAATACACGATGGGTCGTCATCACAACCCACTATCATTTCCTGTGGTCAAAGGAAAGCTTTCTACACCCCCCCTCCCGACATAAAGCTGCCTTCTTGTCGTGGAAGTCAGGCTTCAGTGTTGCAATGATCTTCCAGCTTACACTGCCTGAAACTCAGTTCCTTAAGGCAATTTGGGTTGCCCGACGGAGAACAGCGAGTAGCCGTACTGTGTGTTACCAGGCGGTCTGGGGATAAAGTCATACTGTCCACCGCAACAGGTGAACAAAGCAAGCCGCTTCCTTCGAGTGACCAGCATTTCCACCAGTACGAAGGTAGCGGTGCTGCCTTCCCCCGAGCAAGAATGGGGTAGAAAAGCTCGGCTCTAAAAACTGCACATTCGGACCGTCCAACGGTTGGCAGTGGTCGGCGAATTGTGCAATAATGTCAAAAAGCAGGTGAGCCTTGCGTGAGCCTGATTCGACCACAGGCTCGTACACGATGCGTAGCAGCATCTAGACCCAGATATTAATGCCACATTCCTTGTGTCCTCTGGCTGGACTAACACCCCACAGCCGAGCAAGTCAGACTATCAGCTCCGGGAAGGATCCCTCAAGAAAACCCTAACAACCGCTGACTCACAGGGCGAACTCTAGAATCGGAGGCTGGGGGGAGGGTTCACAGAGAGAACCCTTTATCATTATATTATCGTTCAGCTGCAACACCTTTTCGGTGCCCAGCTGCCATGCCACCCGATGGAAGCACGAGGGCTAGGTTACTGCCAGGTTGCCCAGGCCTAGACAGGAGAAGTTAAGATGCAGAGGCCGGGTTCGAACCGCGGACCTTCCGGTCAGTAAATTCGCGCCCTAACCACTGAGTGAAAGGTTCAATGTGGGGTACCTCAAACGATGCCCTCCACCTTGGAAACCGGAGGGTGTCATTTGCACTTACAGCCCTTTATTCACTAACTATGCCCTACACCACCATCACCCAACTCTTCCTGATTCTTCTATTTATTTTAGTTTTGTTTTCTATTTGCCAAACCGATGCTTTGAATCTAAGCTTCGGGGCGAGACAAACCAATGGTTACCGACCGTGGCAGATATGGCTGTCTTGCAATCAATCAATCAATCAATTTATCAGCTATAAACCGTGTACCATAGGCACATTGGTTCCAGCTGCTACAGTTTCGATCACCGGAAAACGGGAATGTGGGACGTACAACGAAGCCTTAGAGGCGAAGGTATGTTCGGTTTGTTCGGAAATTGAGTAGCTACGCATTCAAGGCTATAGCTTTGATGCACGAGCGCCACCGACTGCGCGATTAAGGTTCAACGATGCCAGGAAGGCCAACGGGAGCAGCCCGACGAAGAACAGCGAGTAATCGTATTACGAGGCGGTCTGGAGGTAAAGCCGTACTGTCATCTGCGACAGGAGAAGGCAGTAAGGCGTTTCCCCAGGCGACCAGCATGTCCATATTTATGGAAGCAGCGATGCTGCCTTCCCCCGAGGAAGGACGGGTTAGAAAAGGTCGGCCCTAAACCGCACACCCCGATCGCCCAACGGTTGACCGTGACCGCCGGCGCATTATTCAAAACGGTCGAAATACTTTTAAAACCAAAGAGTCCGTGCTGCTCAAAAGGCATCTGCTGTGCGCAGCCGCATCAGGAGTGAGACAGTAATGCCCTACTCCCTGTGCCCTCGGGCCCCTACAGCCAAGTAGGTCAGACTATTGAGTCATTGGCTCCGGGAAGGGTCCCCCAAGAAAACCCTAACAACCGCTGTCTCGCGGTCCAGACTCTTGAGTCAGAGGCTAGGGGCAGGGTCCCCGAGCAAAACCCTACACCCTCCCGCTGCCTTGTGGGTCAGACTTTGAGTCAAAGGCTCAAGGTGGGGTACCTCAACCCAACCCCTTCTTCGGCCTGGGCAACCGGGAAGTATCATTTGCCCTTGTAGCTCTTCGCTCACCGGACTTCCCCACATTCCCTCCCAACCCATCGTACAATGCAGTGCAATCAACCCATCTGCCAGTCACCTAGCCACTGTTGCGGGTCTCAACCATCGCCCAGAATAATAAACCAAAATAATCACTTAGTAACCTCAAAAGATCTGATCCATGTTGCAGCCTTTAATGTCCGTACTCTATGCCAAATTGGGGAACAGGCATCCCTTGCTGAAACCTTGCTTTCCCTCTCTATCGATGTATGTTGTCTCCAAACACGCAAGACTCCACTTCGGTCGTGCTCCTCAAGCCGCTTAGGGCAAACCCAGATGTCCCACATTTCACTCTTCGGGCATCCGGTGATCCTGACGCAATGGCTCGTGGTATCTACAGTGTGGGAGTTGCACTCAGCCCCAAGGCTGAAAGCGCCTTACTGGACTGGATCCCAGTAAACAGTCGCCTTTGCGCTGTGTGGTTTTCTGGCTCAATTAAGATTAACGCAGGTCGATGCGGTAAACGGTGTTTGTTTGTCGTATCAGCATACACCCCAACAGATAGCAGCTGAGAATGAGGACGAGTTTTATCAAGATCTGTCACGACTGCTTCGGTCGGCAAGAAGGACGGATATAGTAATCCTGGCGGGTGATATGAATGCCCAGGTTGGACGGCTAAGTCCGGAAGAAGCGCACTTGTGGTAGATTTGGAGATGCTGTGCGTACGGATAATGGAGAGCGGCTTCTTCAGTTGTGTGCAGATCATCGCCTGTTCCTGGCCAGTACGAACTTCCAACACAAACGCTCACACCGAGTTACTTGGAGGCCACCTACCACAATGGCTGTCTTGCAGCCAGTGGACACTGCATCATCGTCTTCATTGAGTAGCTCCCTCACTCCCTGTCATAGACACCCCACCACCGTATGAGAATCCATTCAGAGACAATTGAGTGTAACACTACCATTATTCACAAAAACAAAATGTGATGGGAGTGAAGTTCATAAACATTCGAAAGACTGACAACTTCTATCCGTCCATCCGGATTACGCTTCTCCTCGGGAGAACGTAAGTTACGGTCTCCCATCAACCACTCCATAACTCACTCCATAACGCCGCACTCAAAGTATTGGGGAAACTCATATATTCGAAAAGCCGCTTCAGCAAAAATGGCAGTTCTGCAGTGGTAAGGTCGAAGCTGAAAACGGAAAATTCCGTCATCTCTGGCGACGCTGTAATATCAATCTACGACTAGGGAGACGGCTTGTTCAATGCTGATGTATGTGCTGTGTTCTTATACGGATGCGAAACTTAGGCTTTTCAGGCTGAAGGTATCAAAAGACAATACTTTCGACCATCACTACCTGCGAATCAAAACTCATGTCCGGTAAGAATAACAGATGAGCAAAGACCGAACCCATTTATCAGTATTCGGTAGAGAAGAGCCACGCCCTATAAGCTCAGTACTGATGCATCAGCAACTAAGATAACTGGGGCAGGTTTTGCGAATGCTTCATAAACGAAGGCAAATCAGGACACTACTCAAATACACAGTAGTTGGTTGAGAACGCTGAGCAGGGGAGAACAAATGAATTCGGCCAAAAGAATGAAGGACATTATCGTAAGCTGGATCATTCCGAACGTTTGATTGGGACAGAGAAAAGATAGCTGTGCTTGGCTAAATATGCTTCAAAAATGGTGTACAATCAAAATCAATGGCGTTCTCGTTGTGAATTTTCATCAGTTCTTTACCTGTCGTGTTCCATTCTCACTTCATCATATATCGTGACAGGCAGGTGTATTACCTTGTACTAGGTTGCTGTGAATAGCATATATGCATATATATATATATATATATATATATATATATAATCCCCCATGTTGTCCCTCTGGGAATGGGGATCTACACTCCCAAAGGGACCATTTGTCCTGGTTCAGTCAGTTGACTGAGAGGTACAATGCCGAATCTCACACAAGCAACCAGATTATTTCGACACTTCTAGTACTACCGTTGTTTAACAAGGACCGCGATTTTCAAAAATAAGGGAACGTGAATGCCGTTTAGTATAGCGGTTGATTTCAGTTTACCTCTGCTGAGCCAGGATATTCAAAAGCCAAGTTTAGTTCTGCTGGTTACATCTGGTGCGCATCTGGGATACTGACTAATGAGCTTGAAAACGAACTTTCCGTAAAAAGGGGTAGTCCACAGACATAATAAAGCCGATCGTGAGATAGATCAAGGAACTCGAGCTCCGTGGTAGTCGGTCAGTCAACGCTAGTGAACGCTACAAACACCTCAAAACATCGTGAGTTCAGTCGTTTGGGGGAAGTTCGGTTGTGAAGCTGCTAATAAGGCCGAGTAGACAAGGACTTAAGCCGACCGCATCCTACTCCTCGAGGACGAAACTAAAGTTATTCAGCTCAGTTGAAGAGATGTCAAC
This sequence comes from Clonorchis sinensis, assembly GCA_003604175.2. Classification (NCBI taxonomy): domain Eukaryota; kingdom Metazoa; phylum Platyhelminthes; class Trematoda; order Opisthorchiida; family Opisthorchiidae; genus Clonorchis; species Clonorchis sinensis. The sequence continues at coordinate 117,494,879 of CM030369.1, forward strand.
TTACGTACCGTTGCTGATGAGTATCAACATACGGGTTACGGTGACGCATAAAAATAATGATGCAGGATTTTTCGCACGGTCCTTCCAGAAGTCACACTCCTAAGTCATGTGTGTCTGCTTGCAAACCGCTGAAGTGCACCGGTGAACGTAGAATGCTAATTCTAACCCCGAACGTTTTTCCAAATCTCAGGATACCACGAATGTTCAGTCTGTCCCATAAAAATTTAGTGTAATCAAACCATAGTTGATCATGCCGTGGGCTTAATTAATAAAACAACTTTAAGGCAAGTTATAATTGAGACTGTTTTAGGATGTGTACATACTGGCCACTTGGACAGTCCAAGAGCGAAGAAATACCGAAAGATCGACAACTTTGGATAGTTTCAGCCAATTCGGAACCCACACTATGGATTCCGGCGTGCACGAATGTGAGGCGAAAGCTGATTCTCTTTGGTTGCATTTGATTACAGGGAATGTGACAGTTGGCGGATTTGTGAATACTGTTTTGTCGGGGAACTTAGTTTAAGCACCTTATTGTGATGTCCCTTAGGGGATGATAAACCTGAGAACTAGCAGTCAAACAGCTCAAAGGAATACGAAAGGATGAGTGATATGCAACAACGAACTGTCTTAGGACCATGGGAAGATTTGTACATCTGCTTCAAATGGTGAGATTTCGTGACAAAGTTAGGGATTCGGATCCCCATTTTTGTTGATCATTTTGCGAGAAACATTTCAAGCGGGATCCAATAAAGGGAGAACAAAATGAAATAAGGACGGGCAATAGATTTGTTACAAAAACAGATATTTGATTTAAGATTATTTTGTTCATCACACAGAACTAGGAATATGGTCGACGCTTTGAATACGGACCATTTTGACCAGGTCTCACAGGTCTCTATTGACGCGGATCGATATATATATATATATATATATATGCAGACAAAGACGATGACAACACACCTGAGAGAAGGAAGGATTATTAGGGTATTCTGATTTTACGCAGATATAAGACCGTACCTAACGTTTGCAACCCAAGAGCAATTGAGAGGTTATCCATAATTTTTCACGACCATCATGGGAGATATAATGAGGACGAAGTCTAACAGACATGTAGCTAAAAAAACTGCTGATTCCTGAAAATCAGTCCATGGCGCACTTGTCCCGATCGGGATTCATCAGGTAGATGTACCAGGACCGGTTTTCACCTCGGTTAGCAGCATTCCACAACGAGGCCATTCACCACACGTGCTCCTGTGACAACAAGTGATGCGATTTATCGCTAAAGCCCATTCGATAAGTCGGATGCATAGACTGAATCGGAGGACCATTTCAATCCTTACAACCACTGAAGCAAACTAAATTTCAGATTTCAACTAAACGAGTGTGAATAGACGATGAACTGACCCGACGCGAAGCTAATCTTTCACCCATATCACCTTGTGGTCAGTTCAGATGTCGCCAAATTGAGTAAAGGAAACAAAAAAACAGCGAATGTGAAATAAAGCACAACCTACCACCACTGTATACAGAATCAGTTTCTGCACACGTATCACAGTCCTCCAAACTATGACCGGTCGTACCAACCGCGTGTTCTTGCTCACTAGGTGGCTCCACTGATTTGCTAACGGCTGGACCAGAGTTTTCAGTAGTCTTCCCGGTGCTTCACATATGGAAAAGGTGAAGAGTAAAGATAAGCAAAACAATCTTTGTTAAGATAGTCGTGCATATATACACATATGCGAACCAACCATCGACTGAAAATGGCACGGCCCGAAAATGGAATGAGGATCTGAAACATCTCCAAAGAATGTCGCGTGATTACGAGCCTCAGACATCTTCCATTATATATATATATATACATGTCGTTCAGCTGTAACACTCTTCCGGTGCTCATCTACCATGCCACCCGAAGGAGACACGAAGGTTAGGATACTGCCAAGTTGCAGAAATCTAGACAGGAGCAGTCGAGATACAAAGGCTGGGTTCTAACCACGAGCCTTTAGGTCAGTAAGTTGACGCCTTAACCACTGAGCTATCTCGAGCTACACTTTACCTATACTTGTGAGCGTAAACAGAAGTGTCTTAAAGAATACAAGTACTGGCAGTGTAATTTATGGTGCAGAAAACTCTTCAACAAAAATCCCATGGAGAAAAAAGTTCAAGATGAACCCCAAAATATGTTTTTGATCGCATCTATTCCAAGGCAGGCACCACAGCCGATTGCTGACCTTGAAATGCAGCTATCTACTATACCATGACTAACCAAACTATGCCCATTACTTACAGATAACGTGAAGTCAGGACACATTTTGACAAGACAAGAAATTGTCACCAATTCAAGCAGTCGCATACATTTTCGCCCGGTGACACTGAGAAGCCTCGGGGAGGTCAGTAGTAGCTACAGTTCGATGTGCACGATGCAAAGAAGAATCTTAAATTTGAGAAGAGCATTTTTTGAAAAGTCCGAATTGCATGGAGCTGTCCGACTAGATTACAGTTTCCGTCTTGCGTCATTTGTTTTTCATTGGTGCGCGATTACTGCGAAATTAGCCGTGGGGTGGAAAAATCGGGTATTATTCAACCGACCAGACTACACCAAAACATAGTCCAGGAGACAGATGACGGGTTCATTAATCAGTGCTCGTCCCAGAGAGCTACTCACCACAACGTGAGAGGAAAGGTATGTCGCATTCTTCAAATGAAATTGACTACCTACAGGACTCATGTAGTATGCAGCTGAAGAAAATGAGCGAGGATAACTGCCTTGTCATTCGGCGTGAGACTACACGTCCTTCACAGGAATCGCAAAATATGAAGCTGCAGGTTGACTGCATCGCTCATAGGCTTAGTAGCTCGGTATATGTATGCAGAAGTTCATCAAAAACTTAGCCAAACTTGTCATCTGACCTTGCAAGTAATCCGTGCTATGCGCAAACATCTGCGCAATAAATTCGCGCGAACAGCCCTGACATCATAAACAGCAACACTAGAGAAGAACACCGGTGCTTGACTCCCGTACAACCAAGTCTATTTGTTTGAATAAAGCCTTATAACGGAAAGAAAAAAGAAACGGGACAGGAAAGGGGATCTAGGGATAGTCTAACACAAACATCCGAGGTGTCTACACCTCCAGCACTTAGTCAGACAATTTGAATAGAAACTGACAGCATGAATGCCACTGACATCGGTTAGCCGCCAAGTCTTTCAGTGTCTACAGCCAATCACAGGGCTGGTCACGTTGACCCTATCCTGGAAGGCGAACAACACCAACAGCACCCAAACTTTTTGTAACGCCACTCTCTTCTGCTATGTCAAATTCTGTCCACCTATTGGACTCCGAATTAGGTGCAGAAAACAGCGCTCGTTCCGGTAGGCTGTAATCATGCGTGGGTAACACATGGCCCAGCCAACTTGCGGTAGCGGAACCGCCCTGTCCCTCAACAAAAACCTGTCTCCTGATCAGCTCATTGCGAATTCGTTGGTTCCAGCCGATTCCAACCATACTTCAGAGATATGTGCCCGAAGTGGTCAAACCTCATAGCCGTACAATAAAGCCCGTACTGTAATCTGATACATTCATCCTTTGAGATCCAGTGAGATGCCCTCTTGATACCACAAGTGGCTCAAATCGGCAAAAACAATTCTGGACTTCGTCTGTAACACTGCCGTCAGAGCTAATGCAACTTCCGAGATAAGTATAACACTCCACAACTTCCAGTGTCACTCAGTGAATTCTCATAAACATCTTCCAAGTCTGTACGTCCCGCAGCATGAGTTTGTACTTTATGGGTGAGGCACACGCCGAACGACTGGATGTTCAAAAACGAAAACAAGCTCGTCTCCATATTCCAGGTCGGAAGTCTGAACAAAGGAGTTTTGGAGACCTTCCAGAGTTCATCTCATTACTTCATCATGGAAGGCATTCAACAAAAATAAAGGAAAGGGATACCCTTGCCGGACACCATTCGTGGTAGGAAAGTTTTTGGAGCTCCGCATTCACTCTCACACGCCCTTAAGCATGTGAATACAAATGACATATGTTAACCACGAACTGTGGGGGGCATAAACTGTTTTGCATGTACAGTAAAGAGAACGAATCGCTCAGCGGAATCGGGCTCACACTTAAAGTCAGGAAACACCAAGATTGTTTAGCGCCTATGAACTCTTGAGGGCTTTCAATAGTCTGGAGATCAGAGAGCTGTTTACAGAAACCTTGTCGATCTGGAAAATGCAGACATCGTTCTCGTCTTCGAAGGGGGAGAAAAAGCAACCCTTTGTGGATGGACTGACAGCAGTCATCCCGCTCCAGGCATGCTCCTTACACCCACATATTGTATGATCGCGCTTCTGGACATGCGGTCATTGAATACGCCATTTAAAGTCCAAGGAGAGGTACTTGAAGTGGAGGAGTCTTTCAGGTTTCTTGGAAGTTGTATTTATTCCTAGTGTAGTGTGGCACATGAAGTTATTGCACGAATCTCTGAGACTCGGGTGTCGTTTGATAACTTGACACATCTATGGCAGCACAGCAGCATGTATCTCAATCTCAAGTGATGTATCAAGCTACAATACGGCTGACAGGTGGCCTCTGCGATTAGAACTGAGATGTCTTCCATTCCTCTACAACCGTCGTCTCAGAACCATATCTCGTGCAGGCTGGTGTCGACGAACCCGCAATGGGGCAGTCAGAAAACGAGTGTTCAGTTGTGCAACGGGAACTTCATTTGAAGCATGTGTCCACAACCAGAAGTTGCGTTGGTTAGGCCATGTATTGCCTGTGCCGAATCATTGCTTGCGGGAAAGGGTGCTGTTTTCCGTGCACAATTTACAGCAACGAACGCAGAGAAATGACCAGCCTTTGACCTGAGAGTAGAGAGTGATGGGGCAATTGGCTCAACCACTATTCTTGCACTTGAAGACTTGTTTCTGATACACAGCACACGTCAATATCAGGCGAGTCCAGTGTGAAAACAAGAGCACCTTGTTGTCCTGCTTACTTCAGTGTTCGGACATTAAAAGTAGCCAGATATACCGGAGTTTGAATATTGAGTTCAAAACCCCTGAGGTTGTCGGCACCGAATAACGCGCCCATGTTGCGGTCAAATCGATGCAAGACTAATGGCGTCGTCAGTCCTAACTGACGAACCTACAAGGAGGAAGTTATTAGTACGGTGGAGGGAGCAAGAAAATGTGAAAGAGACGTCAGCGGCAGCCTGCTTTCGCTTACCCGCCCTGGTGCGAGTAAGGCGACTCGGCTGATGACGCCACGCGACGGCCGATGTGACATAAGGTCACTTTCAATTGTGCATTTCGTTGTCATACGTGATCCGGAATATTGATGTGGTGTTCAGGCCAAGACGGAAGCACGAATAAGGTCCTAACCTGAAGATTTTGGCCCAACAGCCAAACCACAAGACGGCGCTGGTTGGCATAAGGCCGCCAGAGCAATCTACGTTTTCATGAAGCAAGTTTCAACACACATTCCAACCCGCGATCCGGAAGACCAGGAGACTATGTAAGTCAGACCTCTACCAATTGACCAATCTAGTATGAGAGGTCATTAGTGTCACATGTACACTCCCCAGTATAGCTCAGTGGGTTATGCAGCTGCAAAAACTGTCTTAGCGACAAAGGATCTGTATCCGCGTTAAGCACTGGTGGTCTTGAACTCCAACTGCATGTTACATCATTTGAAAACATGAAAGTCCTAGATGATCAGTTCAGCGAACGAGAGGCTCATCAAAGGCTGGCAATTTCTACTAAAATAATGTATCATATCTACAGTGGAATGTGCTGTCCCTGGTTGGGGGCAGCGAGCGTGAGGACATCACGTGGGATGTATATTTTTGTCACGCAGTCGAATGTCCGAAAATTTAAGCTGGAAAACCATTTCACGGAAAACTCAGAGATTATTCGTTCTGCGCTAGGGGGATCACAGACATGTTGCTCTGTTTACTTTATATTGCACGTCTTAGAATGTCATTTTCAAGAGTTATCCGAACACGAACCGTGGCCAGATAGCAAAATGGATTCAGGCTTGAGCCCAAGGTGAATAATATCGGACAAATCGGGTCAACGGACGTGCTCCCCCCATATCAACCAAAACAAGCGTAAATTTTCTACGCACTCACATTATCAGTAAAGAACTCCCTGCCATTTGTGGCTTTTAAAATCGCCCAATATCCTTTTACGCAATGGCTCAATGTAAAATATCCGGAAGAGGGTCATTGACTATAAGGAGTAGGTATGGACGACAACAAAGGTCTGGATTGAGTTTGGTGGTGCCCAGAACAAAAAGGCTTGTTCTGGTTGACAGCCTCTGAGTTACCCTTTCTTGTTGAGTTGGGCTGCCCATGGGTATCTTAGACTGCCCATATGGCCGGGTCATGGACAACAATGGGCATTTTATGGTGGTAGGGTTCAATCTGACATTTATTGCTCGTATCACAACACCACATACGACTTGGTGCCCTGCTCGTATTCAATCACCGTTAATCCCAAAGTCACGCTCCCCCACGGTCCAGATCTTTTATTCCTGACGCCTGGGACACTCCTTAGAAATTCCTCGGGATGCGTTACAAACGTCTCATCGAGATGGCGTACCAGAATCACACACTAGAAGCACATTCCGAGCAAAGAAGGAGATCATCTACTGCCGATTATGGAGGACTTTCTAGAGGATATACCTTGCAAGGATTCCGAGAGGTACTGTCTCTGTCGGTACCGTCAGTTTTACTCACCTCATGTGCAACATGCAGACCGGGGAACAACACCATTCCTCATAGGCGATTATCTCCTCAACCAAGGCACTCATTTGCCGATGAAGCCGAACCATTCCTCCGGAGGCTAATCGTAATCAGAGTCTAGCCCAAAAAAATGCACCAGTTATCTCGTCAACTTCATACGCTGCATCCATTGAACCACAGTCGGAAATACTGGACAAAATTAATCCCCATGCATTTGTCTTGGTTTAGTGGGTAGTCACCCTTCACTGACACGATTACCAATGTACAGCCCGAGTGCCCTCATCACAAATTTTTTAGGCTTTAAAATGGGAAGGTCGGACTGAAAGCATAAGCGGCAAGTCGTGAAGATCATGTTGAAGCCGCTAGTGCAGCCACGGTGCGTCACGCAAATAAAGCAACCTTACATGCAGGCGCTGTTGCACAACGCACTACCCCACAAGGTACCCGAGACAAGATACGCGACAAAGTATCCCGCCGGATATTACCAAACAGTTGGCGAATTAGCGGGGCCGGAGTAAAAGTAACTGGATACACCCTGTTTGGCTTCAATAGGACATATTACCTGGGAAGTTATAATAAAGCCATGCCTTATAGATGCGCTAGAGACCAACCGACAGATGGGGTGACGTGAGCCAGTGACGGCCTAAGACTAGTTACTCACCCGTTTATCCCCTTGTTTTGTCCAGATAGGTGTGGTACTGATATTCCCTCACCTGTAGAATGATTATCCGACTTTGTGCTACTGTCCGCGGATACCAACTGAGAGCTCACATATATAGCGAGAAACATACCCACGAAATAACTTTCCCGTTGAAGCATGGAAGACGAGCATCATCCTCAGTTATTTCCTCTTTAACCACTCTGCGAGTATTATGCAAAAAGTCAAAGTGAACAAACCCAAAATCGGCGTCAAGTGACTTAAAGAAAAACTTGTAGTTGGGCCGATTAAGAGCATTTTTAAAATCTCCAAGCGTTACTGCGTTCGGTACAACCGGTATTTTCACCAAATAGGGAGTTTCTTCGTCGTCTATGTGATATATAATTTTCGTGTCTTCCATTTCACCGAAACCAGCCGTCCGGTCTCACGGGCTGACACGCAGGAACAAGGCGACTGCCCAGTCTGCTCCGAGCGCCAGCTCGATTCACCTGAAAGGCAAGACGGGTGGGGCGCAATGAATATGGCACTTTTATTGGTGCAAGGGTCTTAGAGTAAAAATGGCCCATAGCCGTATCCGTCCGGTTTCCACAAACCGAATGACACTTAAGAACGGCATATAAACATTTCGCTCAACAGACATTCCGAGTCAGCTATTTTATCAACACCAATAAGCACACGAGCAAAGAGCTAGGATGTTGTGCTCGATAATTCGCATGTACTTTCTCTCTTCCTCCAGCGACAAAGTAAAGTGGACACCAATTTCTCATGTGTAAAACAGTACTCTCATCGATTGCTCTCGTATCACCCGAAAATGCAAACAAAGCAAATGCAGACGATTTCATCACAATTTCCGTATATAATTTCTCCGCCCCGTCACCATTCAACCATGTAATTTTTTAAGCAATTCAGACATTTTGTTAAACAGAAAATATCAGAAACAGCCATTTATTGTTTACAAATTCGGGTCACCACAGTTTACTGAATGGTCACACAGCGCAGTGTGGTGTGAGATTAGCCAATCAGAATGGCAGTCGTGTTACACGCACATAGTTTCAATGCCTTCCAGGGGATTGAATCTCGCAACTAAGGGTGTCCAGTTGTCCATAACATGAATGAACAACAATTTAGATCAGTATCAGAGTCTGAACACGCAGGGCTTTTATGGAAAAGATAAACGACTGATGACATATATGACAAAACGAAAATAGTGGAACGTAAGATGGATTGGCCTTCAGTATCCCGATGTTGAATGCACTGCTTTTCGGGGTAAAGAAGAAAGAAAATCAAAGTAACAATTTGGATGCAACGCCCCGTTTGTTGTGGCACACAACCCGTAATTGATTATGTTTGGTTGTAAGCATAAATAACTGGGTATCATCCAAGGGTTGTTTCGTCACGACACCCCTCATTCCAGCTATCTACCGAAGCCATGTATCGTCCCCAGGAGTCCGCTGCCCCATGAACACCAGCCGGATTGGGATTTGGCAGAGTGATCAAGCAGCAGCCTCGATCGGCGTGAATGGAAGCCAAATGGATTGAAGCACTAAAGAATATTCAGCCGATTCCTGTGTCTGAGTTCTAAGGGAACGTCAGTCGATGCTTCCTAGGTCCACTGTGCATTCGCGGTCGAGAGACGCCACTCCAAATTGGCACGACGGATATATTACACCTGTAGTTACTCTTACATGAGGGTTGTGGTGTGTTTTTCGAAGTGATGGGGGTCGGCCTATGCTCTTGGTGCTTAGCGCACTCTGGGCATGCGTATGTTGTGCACGTAATGCCGGCTCGCTTCCCAGCTACATATGGGATACCGGTAGCGCAGCATGAATACGAAATGGGGCACAAGTACACCCAGGGTTGGTAGTGTTTTCGGAGGAAGGTTTTAAATTAAAATGCAGTGAGGACATCGTAGAATGTAATTTTTACTTAAATCACCCATCTAACGCTGGATTGCATGCAAAATCTGATGGGTACATTTTATTTACGTTGATAGATCATCATTATGATGATGGACGCTTCCAATGTACGAAAGAGCGCTAAGCCACGGATCCAGTATTAGATTTTTATCTATGCCACACATCGCGCGCAGATCCGCAGCTCGGCAAAGTGTTGTGGGTTGGTTTTGCTGGAACAGTCCCACGTACCTGATGGTCAAACGAACTTTTTCAGGCTAAACTAAACGCTGGTACACGTAAAAACAAAAGACGAATAATCCGATTGGGAGGCCAAGATATTAGCTAAACTAAAAGTTGTTTGATCCTCGTGTGCATATTTCAGACAGAAGGACTGTGTTATGTATATGCCGATGCTTATACGTCCTAAAAGTCCTAATTTTTGTCGTACTTCTTTCTATATGTCGGCCCATTATTTTGGTGCGCGTGTTGTCTTGATTTTCAGGAATGTGCTGTTTTGTCCGTTTGCATCGATTGTCAAACCCATGCAGCCCATCGAAGCCACCAAGTGATGCCGTAACCTGCGCGGGATTTTAGGCACGCACCAAACATTCATTGGAAGGCGTGGCGCTGGAACACATGCTTCGTGGACCGCTTGTTACTAGCAAATGCACTCAACTTATTAGCTTCTTCTGATTCCCCGAGTTTTGTTTCGTTTTTGGTAGTCGCCTGCTGCATTTACGGCGCACCCATTTGTAGCGCAAAACAGCGTTGACTTTTACTTTACCCTCTGCAAAACCTAAGCATCCCAAATGTATTAAGTATCTTCTTTTGATGTGCCGTAAAGATTAAAAACCTGACTGCCACACACACCAAGCCGAGTTGAAATAGTACAACAGTATAATTGGAAAGTGTGACATTGCAGTTTTTATTCGACACAACGGTTTTGGGGAAAATTGCATGTGCCGTTAAGGATCCGTATAACACATCGACAAACACTGGGGCCCTCTCCATCAGTATCAGCCCGCTACTGGGTACGCTGGATCTGCAACTATTTTAAATTTTTACCGCCTGTATCAACTGCTTGTTATTTTGTAGGAATCCAGCGCCGACCGATGAATCTTCTAACCAATCGCCTTCCATCTACTGAAACCGCATTTTGTTGTGGGGGAGATAAATCTTTATTTATCTCATATATTGATGGATGAATAACCATAAAGACCCTAGGCGACAGAAAATCTTCATAAGTGGTTTAGAGTACTGGAATTTTTTCGATAGCCTACGCGAATACAAAGATAAATCGTAGGCTAATCCACCGAACTGACGAAGCCTCTTCGCTGAAAAATGGCCATAACACACCAGGGATTTCGGAAGCTTTCAGGCCGACTGTCAGTTGTGTAACACAAGCACACTTCCTATATATATGTATATATATATGCTATGAGAATCCCGACAGTTACGAGTGGGCCTTCGGCGTCTACTAATGGTGGAGTGCTTTGATGGGACAAGTCGAAACAGTGATGTGAACGAGGCGCATGTTAAGCATGTGGCCAAGGACGCGTAGGACAAGACCAAATTTGTCAAAGGTAGAGCATAATTTATTAGGTAAAGAGTATCTAGGTCATTTGCACCGATGCCATCAGATACCCAAAATTGCTTTTGGTCGAGCTGACCGTTTTTTTACACAAGTCTTTGTTTCTCTGACATCATTACGAATGCGCGTTACCACAAGCTTTAGGGTTCCGCTGAGTGAATGCAACAGCTGCTTAAACCGCCTCTACATAGGATAAGGGGCCGTCGCATCCTCACTCAGGAGAATCACATGCAACTTCGTTGTGCCCTCTCATTCAATACAGCTGAAGTGCTGCTGCCTTATTCCGGTACACAAATAACCGTACTCAAATCTTCGGATAATGTCATACTCAGACCGGGTGCAGTCGACACAGAAATTATCAGCGCCGTTAATCCTCTCAGACAGACACCCTAAAAAGAAAACAACACGCATGCGCTTCAATGAGTTGCTCGCCGCTAGTGTTACTTAATGTTGCATTCATAAAATTCGAACAAAAAGAGTTGATTCACTCCATGGAACTGACTGTTTCTCAAAGCAAAAACAACCAGTGTATCCTATTAATAACAGCATCGTTCACCACTAATTCCACGTCTCTCTGGATATTCAGATGCGTCTGCTGGTAATGAATACATCATCTGATCGGCTGGGGAGCACCCGCGGTTAGGCGACCTTTGTGCACAGAACTGATCGAAACAACAAAGCGCTACCAATTGGATAACCAAAATCCGAGCTCGCATTCAGAAAACGGAGTTTTCGGGATGAAAGACGGTTTCCGAAGTCCATATCATCAATGGCCGACAGTAGGCAAGCAGCTTCTTGGTCTCACCCTTTTGCTCTGTGGCCTAGAAGCCTCGCACCTACCGCCAAGGAAAACTGTCCGGCGAAACGTTACAACCCACTTAACTAAACGTCACTGAGTTTGCTGCCTCATGCACCTTACTTCCTCTTGACTGGTTACCGATGTATTTGCTCCCCTTGCTTGTTTTGCATTTCAACTTTCGTAAAATCTTATGAAACGCTTGAAGAAGAGAAAAGTACCGAATGCAGAATACTTTCGGGAGGAGAAACGAAGAAAAGGGAGTAACAAGCCATGATTTACCGCCGCGTTCACTCATGCTCACCACTTGGACAAAGTCAAGTACGAAATTGGTTTCGTTTTTCCCTCCCTGTGCTAGTTCGTTAAAGAATTCTTTCACTGTTCAAACTATTTACAGAGTTTACACGTGTTATTTGTTGAATTTTCTCACACACATAATATTTACGTGATAACCTCTGTTACTTTGCCACCCAGTTTCTACTCTGCATCTAGTCGCACTCATGTCACTAGTCAATGCAGGCTGCTCTCTGCAGTCATCGATGGTCCACAGCAGATGTGGGCGCAATGGCTGTCCGCCGAACGTGAGACTAGGTATGCAATGCCACACCTGCAAGGCCTGGTGGCACTTTAAATGCACGGGTTTACAGGACGACCAGGTAAGCCAACTGGCTAACTCTCCTGACCCGTTTGTATGCATTAGTTGCCTCTACATCAAGGGTGCTATGCATTCCCAAACTAAAGAAAAAGCCATAAAAGCAAAACCAATTCCCCACTACCGAATCACGCAGTTCAGTGTAAGTGCTCTTCCTTAATCGATATACTCGCGGCGAAACCGAAGCTTGTTTCTAAAATTCTGACGGACACAAACACAAAAAACGCGGCGACCTGGAAGACAGTTGATAAAGAAATTCTCTCGCTGAACGAGTACTTGCACTATCCACCCCTGGTCCGCTGGCTGCGAAAAAGGTTATCCAGCTCTCTGATGCGGCAATAAAGACCGCCACGGCGTCTCTCGTGGACAGACGCGTAAGGGAGAGCAGACTGATAATCTGGGGGTCATTCTCTAGAAAAGTCACGCCAACGAAGCAGGCACAATCGCTCCTTGGCAGTGTCCTCTCAAAGCCTGACCACGAATCGCTTCACGCAGACTGGTTACGCCAGAAGGGAAGCAAGCGAACACTCGGGCTTCTCGTTACCCTTTCCTCGCCGTCGGCCGTACAGAAGGTTTTGGGTCGGGCTGTCAGCGTCCAAAAGGCAAATCCAACGATCAGGCGTCTATCTGAGGATCGCCCTCTAGACGCACGGAAGCCAGGCCACAGCAGTTCTAGGGAAGAGATGCGGAAAAAGCTTCCGGATGGCGCCATTTCGGCCGATCCCAAACTTAAGGCCAAACCGATTGTAGTTATAGCCCCTTGTGCTCCTGAAAGCACGCCGAGGCAAACGACCACGAATCCGGATAGCAGTTTCCACTCAACTACCGCAGACCCCTCGAATTCCAAAGGCAGCGATGCTCTGGAGGAGGCAAGCCTCACGTGGACGGGGTGCCCAAAATACGTAGAGCTAGCAGCGCTTCTTTCCGTAAGAGACGACGAAGATGCAGCAGTGAACTCCACACAAGTCACAACTGAGCTGGATTGGGTCAAATGACAATGCCTACCGGCAAACCAACCAAATGCGCTGACGTCGGCATCGGTAAGTGCCGCGAGAACCGTAAACCGCTGAGGCTGTGAAACTGCCAATCTCCAGCTCCACTCCGTCAATAGTGGCTTCTTTGATTGTGCACACAGTTGTCGCCCAGGGCCCTGACAGTCAAAGCCTCAAACCTGACCACGGCGAACCGGAAAGTCCCTCATACGCCCGCCTTAAAACCCGATCAACTTGGCTGCATATACACTTAGCCTGGAGAAACTTTTGTGTCGAAAGCGAAACATTGTCCAACAATAAATCCAAAAATTGTTTGCCGAATTTCTATGAAACTCACCGTACTACTTCCAACCTTGATTCCCGAACTAGTGATCACGCTGAGCTACATATTCCAGCGTTCTTCTGATAGTAGAACCAATGTAGTGCTGTTTCTGAACAGTTTCTTCAACATTGTTGTTTCTTTTGTCAATCCAGGCATTTTTTGTCGTATTCAACAATGTATCCGCTAGACGTGGCCTGTTTGAGAGGGACCTGCTTTGTACCTGATCTCACGGGAGGAGGGGGTTCGGCAGGGGGTCACCATTTTTGCCAGTGCAGTGTATGTGATAAACATGTCAACAGCCATTTGTGCAGTGTTGAGGTATGTATCGACTCCTTGGTCGTGGACTGCATTCGTCATGTCCCTGTCTAATCTAGTTAGGTGCTAAAGCAATCAGTCAAGAGAGAATCCCGGAGGGAGGCTCCTTTCCACAACCGTCCACTGCTAGCATTCCCCATCAGACATTCATAACATTTTGCGTCTCCGAAAGTGCCATCCCTAGCCTCTAAAGAAGGTTTACGACGTTGTGCAGCAGTAAATGATCTTAACTCTGAAGGTAACGGACTTCATGATCCTAAGCGAACTATAAAAATCACCAGTATTCTAGACCGGATGAAAAAATTGAACGACGTAGGTTTAGAATGCAAGTCAACGCGACGGTGGCATTTAAGTAGCTAAAAAAAACCTGGTTAGTTTAGCTGGGAAAATTGAAATTCAGAGTATCCAGTATCACTTGTGGATTGTTATTTTGCGAAAGTAACATTCAGGTGGAAGCTCTCCACCCCCCTACCTTCGCCGCCCCTCCTTCGGCTTTTCCTAAGAGGGCCACGCATTAATTACTGTTTTCAGTGATTGCTGTATTGTGAATGCCGCTGGCTAATAATGCAACGTCTACGTTCCCAATTTTGACCGAAGTCGGTTACTGAAGAAAATTATCTTCAGGGCTCCTAAACACACATGGGGAATAAGTGGTGTAGAGGAAAATACATGATTAAGTTTGGGACTCAAAGTGTCTTCTGGAAAAAGGTCTCAACTATTTTTCAAAAAGTTGACTGCAGGTGACACAGAAGATGAGCTGCATTTCGTAAAATGCGGAACCGCTGTAAATCGGAGATCCGCCAATGGCAGGTCTGTTCTCAGTCCAAACTTCCTCGTCACACCAAAACTTGTCAAGGCGTACCTACGAACGGTCTCTAACCGACTTGGCATTCACGGTGGAGCACATCCATCATCTCTTGCACAAGATCAACCCCTTCTGCGCGTTGGGGCCCGACGAGGTCCATCCGAGGATCCTGAAGGAAACGACTGTTTACTCTGGCAACCCATTTCCACCTGCTGTAACGTCAGTCGCTTGACGAATGCCACCTCCACTCTGTTTGGAAGGAAGCGATTGTCACGCCAATCTACAAAACTGGTGACCGACTATCGCCTGGCAGCTACAGGCATATAAGCCTCACTAGCGTGCCATGCAAGGTGATGGAACGCATTCTGAAGCGAGCCATTCTAGATCACCTTACTTCCAACAACTTGATTTCTTCAGTTCAACACGGATTTCCCCAAACCGTTCCTGCGTGACGAACATGCTCGTATTTATGGACAGCTTAACCCAAGCCAAGGACGAGGGACTCATATCGGATGCCATATTTTTCGACTTCTCAAAAGCATTTGATCGAGTCCCACACGTCCCTCTGCTCCACAAACTCGAGTCTTACGGGATTCAAGGGAAAATCCTACACTGGATCAAGGCATTCCTATCAGACAGATCATTCCGAGTGAAAGTAGGCTCGACCTACTCTTCTGCGGCGCCGGTCTCCATTGGTTTCCTCAGGGCTCCGTTTTGGGACCTTTGCTGTTTCTGATATACGTCAATGACCTTCCAGATGTTCTTTCAAGTCCATGTCTACTTTTTGCGGACGACTTGAAATCGTGGAGTTCCAATGCCAGTGCCCTCCAAATTGATGTAGACGCCGCAAAGCAGTGGTCGTTGGACTGGCACCTTCCTCTGAATGACGAAAAGTGCGTCCATATGTCATTTGGAGGAGACTCAGCGAACGCCTTTGTCATGCATGGTGGAGAAGGGCCAGAAGACATCACGAGGATAGATGCCAAAAAGATTTGGGTATCTGGCTCTCTCCAAACCTGTCCTTCTCACTGCACCTTGAGAAATCGGCTCAGAAGGCATTCGCTGTTCTACGGATGATTCGGCGTACCTTCTCTCGTATTACTCGCACGGACTTCCAAATACTCTATGGGGCCTATGTCAGACCGCTCTTTGAATATGCCAACCCGGTTGTCTACTCAGGACGCACGAAAGACGTAATCCTCATTGAGCGTGTCCAGCGAGCTGCTACGAAAATGGTTGCCGGTCTCAAGTCCATGGACTACGAAACGCGTCTCGTGGTGCTCGACCTCTTTCCCTTGGAGTATCGTCGCCTCCGAGGGGACTTAATTCTTACTTACGCCCTGTTTGAACAAGGCTTGGCCAACAGGTTTTTCACCGTTGACCCAGCAAACACACGGCGGGGACATGGCAAGAAGATTTTTAAGCTCAGAGCGCACACCTTCATTAGGCAAACTTTTTCTCATTTCGGGTAGTTGCTGCGTGGAATAACCTTCCTCAGACGGTTGTCCACGCTTCCATAGAACTCAGTTCAAAACACTATTAGACATTATTTACGCGAGTCCTCGCGCTGGTAAGCATACTGCCCCGCGCTGAGAACTTGAACAGCAGTGTTACACCCTTTTTTACTTGTGCATTTCAGAAGAACGACAGCCGCTGAACGACAAGAACAAAACCGATCCGGGAAACTTGGGCGAAAGCCTCGACCCTGTGTATCAATCCGTGAATCCGTGAATCCGTGACTCCTTGAACTGGCCTTGAGGGCGCGTGTCCGTATTTTCTGCCACGGGGGGTTTGGTCGTGCTAGCTTAATTGGACTATGTGAACCAAGGCGGTGGCGCACACCACTGCTTGTGCTCAAACCTAGTGAACCCTGTTAAAGTTAATGGCTTACGAATAAGGACAGCACAATTTGTCACTTGCGCTGTGGACCGGGCTGGGATGATTTCAAAGCTATGTCGGGAACATATAATCCTTTGCGATGCTGCAACAACTCATTCTACTCGATTCTTGTCGGCCCGGTTTTCTGAGAAATCCAATTGAGTGTACCTTACGACCCATGCTGCACATATTCGTGTTGATAAAATTTTAGCCTTGCCACTCCAACTACCATTTATTTGACATCATTGACCCCCGTTATGCCGAGGTCAAGCAATTTGCACTCGAGAACGTTGTCAAGTCAGCTTTCATCGTTGTTTGATGTTGTGCAGGTCCACAGAACATCAATGAATGAGCGTTATTCAACAATACAGATTCTGGAGTACCTCCCCAGTTTGAATTTTGACGGATTGATGTGCAGGGTCAGGGCTTTCGCTCAAGCTTCCCGGGTCCGGTTTGTTCTTTTCGTTCAGCGGGTTCCGTTCAGCCGAGAGGCACAAAATTGAAAAGCACTGCTCTTTAAGTTCTCAACGCGGAGCAGTAACCTTGCCAGCATGAGGACGTCTAAAAGTTCCTTGAACTGATGCAGCGTCAACAACCATCGGAGTAAGGTTATTCCACGCACCAACTTCGCGAAATGAGAAAGCTGTTGCTTAATAAAGTCGTGCTCTCTGAGCTTGAGAATCTTACGTGTCTCCGCCGTGTGTTAGTTGTGTCAGCGGTGGAAAACCTGTTGGCCAAGCCTTGTTCAAATAGGGCATTAGTAAGTATTAGGTCCCTTTGTAGGCGACAATACTTTAGGGGAAGGAAGTCAACCTTGCGAAGTGCGTCTCCTAGTCCATGGATTTAAGGTCGGCAACCATTTTCGTAGCAGCTCGTTGGACACGCTCAATGGGGGTACGTCTTTCGTGCATCCTGAGTAGACAACTTGCTTGGCATATTCTAGAAGCGGTCTGATATAGGCCCCATAAAGTATCTGGGAGACCATGCGAGTAACACGGAAGAAGATGCGCCGAATCGTCTGTATAACAGCGAACGTTCTTTGAGCAGATTTTTCGTGGTGAAGTGAGGACATGTTTGCAGGGAGCACTATACCGAAGTCCTTTTTGGTATCTATATTCGTAGTGCCTTCTGATTCACTCACCGTGCACGACGAAGGCGGTCACTGAGTCTCCTCGGAATGAAATAGACGCACTTTTTGTCATTCAGAGGAAGGTACCATTCCAGCGACCACTGCTTTGCAGCGTCTTCATCCATTTGGAGGGCGCCGGCGTCGGAACTTCAGGATTTCAAGTCGTCCGCGAAAAGCAGAAATGTACATCTGGAAGGTCGTTGTCGTAGATCAGAAACAAGTGTTTCCAAAACGGATCCTTGATGAACTCCACTGGAGACTGGTGCCGAACAAGAGTTGATCGAACCTACTTTCACTCGGAATTTTCTGTCTGATGGGAACGTCCTAATGCAGCGTAGACTTTCCACTTGAACCCCATAAGGCTCGAGCTTTTGCAGTAAAGGGACGTGTTGAACTGACGTTGAATGCTTTTCAGAAGTCAAAAAATATGACATCCGATATGAGCTCTTCGTTCTTAGCTTGGGTTAAGCTTTCCATAAATACTAGCACACACACCAACGATTTGAAAGATGTGCAACCAGAGAGGTTAGTAAGTTTAATCTATGTACGCCGAGTCTGAGTCCAAGGCTTCGAGGGGGCCACTTCTGCCCTCCTCTTACCTTGGGGCTTCCGAGGGCCGCTCTCCGGATTTTCGCCTCCTGGGAGTCCGGCTTACCCGAGCCCTTTGCCTTCGGAGGAGGTGGTTTTTCGTCCCGTGGTCGAAAATTTTGATGGCTCCTGCTTGTAGCTCGTTCAATACCACCTTTTAAATGCCTGGATTCGTTGTTCCAGTATTTGGGGTGAACTTGCGTGGTTTCTTGGTCTTTCTGGCACGGTTTGGTCGGCAAGGTGCCTCTGAGAGTCCTTGTGTGTTGGCTGGCACCACCCAGGAGTATTCCTTTTGATGGCTCGTTTTCGCAGGGGACTGGGCCTTGAACCCACAAGGCAGCCTTTCAAATGGGCGAAGTTTACATGACCTGTTTGACCGCAGTCTCTCTTTGTGTTTATGTGAACTTCCAAGTCGTCCGCAATCACTGTGGCCAACTCGGTGTACGTAGAATTTCCGGTAAACTATTGTCGGGTTTGTGGCTTTGGTTATCGGAGTCGTGAGTGGCTACTGAGTCCACAATCGAACAGACCACTTCTGCTGGGAGCTGGCAGTTTTGGATTTTAGTGGTTGTGAGGCCCTCGCAGCAGTCCCCGGATGTCGTTTTGTGGAATTAGAATGAGAACTGTGAGAATTTCCGCGAAGAACAAGCGCGTTTGGACCGACGATATTTTTTCGGCGCCCAAATATGAGCAGAAGTCGGGGAAAACACTTTTGCAACCTTTATTCTGCGTGTTCATGATGTACGGGTATGTGCACATACGATGACACTGAGACGCTTACTAGTGTGTTCGTCGGTGTCCTGATTGTTGCCTGCAGAAATATCCAATGCCTTTTGAACCAATTACTTTGGCTCATGGATCCAATCCTCCTACTCTTCAGATCTGGGTACCCTGATAGTATCACTTGAATGAATTACGCAAACAAAAGTACCTTCCTGTCATATCGTTTGTCGCTTGGTGCCTCCAACCGGGTTGGCTTATCCGCTACATATAGCGTGGTGGGTGGGCGAAAACATGGGATTTCTGAGAGATCCCGTCTTTCTTCACTATCGGGTTCTGTCCCTTTCAGTGCTCACTTCCCTAACCCCCAGCTGTTGGCACGTCACCATGGTGCTCAAGATTGGCTGACTGCAGACAACCACCCACCACTGCCCCTTCACTTCGAATGGCCAGATCCGGTCCCCCCGTTTCCATTACAGCCTGTAATGTTCGAACCCTGCAGCAGGCCGTACAACAAGCTGCTCTTTTGATACCTTCCTGAAACCCAAATACAAGATTCAAGTGCGGTAATTGAAGTAACAGCACCTTCGCCATAGACTATGCATTTCACATGGCTTTCCAACTCCTGCAGCTGTTTGTGCCCTTGTTGGTATAATTCTCAGTTCCAGAGCCGAGACTCCCTTGCTTGAGTGGATACCTGTAAATAGTCACATCCACTCCGTCCGCCCTTCCTCTACAATTAGTACCGATCGCTAACCGTTCTCTCGATTTAAAGCTATCGCCTTGTCATAGTGGTCGGGTTTCAGTGGTGCCATGGCTCTGCGAGCTATATTAACTCAATCCCTTAAGTTTCGACAATGCTAGAAAGATCAACGGGGAGCGGCCAACGAGGAAGAACGAGTCCCCGTACTGCGATAAATCATGTCACGAAGCGGTCTGAAGGTCAAGTACTGTGCTCTGCGATAGGAGCGTGAAGGCAGCAAGGCGCTTCCATCAGGTGACTAGCGTGTCTATATTTATGGGAGCAAGTGTTGCTGCCTTCTTCCGAGAAAGGACAGGTTGGAAAAGGTTATCTCTGAAGTCATCGTCAGCTGTAGGAACCGCGTACTTGTCGTACAATGGTTGTAGCTGCCACAGTTGCGTTCACCGATGATTTGGGGAGGTGAGGTAGGCAGCTGCGCATTGGAGGCGGGAGCTGATAAATTGGTGCGTAAATACACCACTGTCAATGGACTGTCAATTGGGGGGGATTGGGAAGGGAGCTATGCATTGAAGGCAATAGCTTGGATGCACGAGCGCCATTGACGGCGCGACTGGGCCCATGTCTGACAATGTCTCTAACCATTGATGTGGCCCGTCTCGGGGTCCCCATCCAGGAAGACGGCAGTGACCAGCGCAGCTGAGTTTGCTGGTAATAACTTTTATACTTCGCTGCCAAGTCATTGTTTGACCGCCTCTGGCTCGTTTCCACCCTTCAAGCGGTTGTGCGAAAAGAACCCTTCGAGGAAGTCGGTCGACTGGCATGCGCAGCACGTGGCCAAGCCAGCGCAACCTATGCAGTGTGATCAGTTCATCCATCGAGGGTGAGTTATTACCATTCGACGTACTTCAGCATTGCTGATCCGGTGTTCCCACCAGATTCGGGCAATGCTCCGAAGACATCGATGGTCAAACACTGAAAGTCTTTTGACGTCCTCGGCGCGCAGGCCAGGTTTCTGATCCGTATAGTAATACGGAGCGCACCGCAGCATTGTAAACTCGACCCTTGACGGATAAGCTGATGTCACGCCTACGCCACAGGTGACGCAGGTTCAAAAAAGCTCGGGCCTTCCCAATTCGGATGGAAATATCATCTTTCGCGAGACCACCGGGACTAATACAGCTGCCCAGGTAAACAAATTTGTCTACTACCTCAATCGGTTCACCCGCAAGCACTAGGCTAGGGTTCGGGCCCACCCAGTCTTGCAGTAGCACTTTACACTTTGCAGGTGTGAAGCGCATGCCGAACCGTGAGGCGGAATTATTAGATTATTTAATATTGTTTGCATTACCACGGCATCAGATCCAAGAAGAGCTATGTCGTCTGCATACTCGATGTCTGTGAGCGGACGCCCCGGGAGCACTTCGACCCCACAGGCAGTAGAGGTTGATAATGAGTCTTCCATGATTGTATCAATGACGAAGTTGAAGAGGAAAGGTGAAAGAGGACAGCCCTGTCTGACACCACTTGATGTGGTGAACTCAGAAGAGAGCTTCCCGTAGACCTTCACACGGCCGCGGAGTTGGCGTACAGCGCCTTAAGGAGGGTCAAGAATTTAATTTAATTTAATTTGCTCCACAGACACTGCCATAGTGCCTGGCGGTCTACAGAGTCAAAGGCAGCTTTAGAACGAGAAACACAACCATTGTTGGTTGCTGGAAGCAGTGTCGCTGTTCAAGAATCTGTCGGAGGGTGAAGATATGATCGATGCATCCTCTTGCGGGACGGAACCCAGCTTGTTTTCACGGATTTGTCTCTCCCTGTGTTCAGTCAACCTTCGAAGGACAAGACCAGAGAGCACCTTCGATGCCACAGCTAACAGGCTGATGCCACGGTGGTTTTCGCACAGCGTCCGCGTACCCTTTTGAAAATAGGGATAACTGTCGACATGCCCCATTCTGCAGGCACCTTCTTCGTTCCATATAGCACCAACAAGCTTTGTCAGATGGGTCACCAAGGATTGTCCGCCTTCTTTGAAGAGAGCTGGATAGAGACCGTCCGGTCCTGGTGCCTTCTCACGTTTTAGTACGGATATTTCGTACTTTATTTCCTCTTCCGAAGGGCGATCGAGGTTTACATTCCATTTGCCCGTATGGATTACCTCCGCCTGTAGTACGGGCTCGCTGCTCTTGTCTGACTGCTCCCCTTTGGCCTTCCTGGCGTGGTTGCACATTGTGGAACGTCGTTCCAGCCAGTGTAGCCCGCGGGATCATTGAAGCACTCAAGCCCGACCGCCACGTCAAGGTGGCAGCTTTAGGTCGGGCATACTGCGATCACCCAAAGGCCGACCAGGACTGCCAACGGCCGAAATACTTTTATAATCAAGGGGCCTGGTCCTGCTTAAATGACACCTGCTGTGTGCAGCCACATCAGGAGTCAAACGGTTATGCTTATTCCTTGCGTCCTCTGGCCAGGCCAGCTCCCTGCTGTCAAGTAGGTCAGACTATTCAGTCATTGGCATCGAGAAGGGCCCCTCGAGAAAACGATGTCTCACTGTTCAGACTTTTGAGCCACATGCTAGGGGAAAGATCCCCATGCAAGACATTACATTCTTTCACTGTTTCTTGGGTCATACTTTTGGGTCAAAGACCCGAAGTGGGATACCTCATCAACCAAATTCGCTTCTTCGCAACGAGGAAGTATCACTTGCCATTACGGTTTTTCATTCAATGACTCCTTCCTACACGACTCTCACCTAACTCTTTCTTATTCACCTACCCGTTTCTCCCTAGCTAAGCTTCTGCCGCACACTGCTGCTTTCAGTATGTGTACTCCATGACAAATTGGGCAACGAGTAGCTCTGCTCAGACCTTCTCTCTTTCGATCCATATATGTTGTGTCTTCGAAACTCACGCCACCGTCACCGTCGGAGGAAACAATCAATCGGTTTGTCAGCTATAGACCGTGTACCACAGGCACAATGGTTCCAGCTGCTACAGTTTCGGTCACCCGAAAGTGGGAGAGTGTGGGGCATACAGCCAAGCCTTGAAGGCGTTGGCATGTTCAGTTACGTAGCTACACACTGAACGCGATAGCATTGATGCGCGAGTGCCACTGACTGCGCGACTGGACCGTTTCCGTCGGTGTCCTCAACCATTGGTGAGTTGAGTCCCGGGGTTCCCATCCAGGGAAACGGCAGTTGTCGACCCAACTCAGTTCTTTAGTTAGTGTTTTCATACTTCGTTGCCGGGTCATACACTGTCCACCTGTCGGTCGCTTACATTCAGCACAGGGATGGGGGAAAAGTGTAACAACAGTGTTGCTACTGACACCCTTAGAAGACCCCAGTTCGGCCACCTTAAACCGCTCTGGAGAAATCCAGGTTTCTCTCACTTGACTGTGCAGGTATCTGGTGACCTTAATACAATGGCTCGTGGTGTCTGCTGTGTGGGAGTTGCTTAGCCTCAAGCCTTGTGATTTACTGAACTGGAACCCAGTTATTAGTCGCCTCAGTTAATCAAGCTCAGTTCGTCAACGTGGTAAACGGTGTTTGTTTGTCCTGTCAGTATACTCCTACGGACGGCAGCTCTTAGACTGAGAGGACAGTTTTTTTATCGAGGTTTGTTACAGTTGCTTCCACCAATAAGAGACACATGGTTTTGGCAGGTGACCTGAATGCCGAGCCGACCAGGTCATGAGGAAGCCAATCTTGGCGGACGGTTATGAGTTGGCGCTTGCCACACGGATAATTAGCTGAACATGTACTGAACATAATTTACTTCTAGGCAGAAACTTTCAGCACAAGTGCTCACACCGTGAGTTGGAGGCCACCAAATGCAAACTGGCTGTGGACGGGGACCATTGGACATTCAGTTGCCAATTGAGAGCTTCTCTAGGAGACCTGTTCGTTTTAGGGTAAACCACGTGACTTCGATCAGGGCATTCTGTCGGGACGCATCTATTCGCTTCACCTTATAAATACGTCGGATGATGCAAAGGCATTCAGTACATCACCTACGAAACGTCTGCATAGCTGTTAAGCTTCCAGAACTCAAAGGGTGCAGTGGACGGATTGATTTTGATTGGTGAAAGGTGAAAGAAGTCATTCCGACAGCAATACTGTATGCCCCAGGTCGTTTGCACAGTATGCAAACCAATAAACACCGAATCTGGTCACGGTCAGCAGCTGTGCTTGAAGTCGGAAAAACTGTACCATCAGCAACTAATTGTGATGACGCGCAAAGGCTCCTAAACGCCTAATGTTGGGGGGCCTAAGGGTTGACAGAGAACTTGGGTCAATCGTAAAATCCCGAGAAATGGAGAAAACTTCTGTTAGGAGGACTGTCTCCAGACGAACGAATCCACTTTGATAACGATTATCTTGTATACTGAAACCTTGTTTCTACGTATAACAGCTTTTGTAACAGGAAACAATCCTACCCTATCCCTGCTAATCCGATCAACGGGTCCAGGGGTGAGCGATACTGTCTCCGAAGAATATGGATCCTGAATTCATTCACAGAAAGGTCGTCTTGAACTGAAGAACATTTCAGCTGGCCGCCATCAATCCAACTTCTGTAAGAACCAAATGTACCCTGGTGGAACGTCAAAATCAGGTATGTGGGCCTGGATTTTCAAACCTCCAAAAGTGGACTACTTAACCGCCTCTAATGATTGCACTCTGGAACAAGCAGAACAAGCCACATTTGCTCACATGCTGGATTTCATTCGCACCGATGAATGTTGTCTAGCAGAAACAAGAGCTGTAAGAAAACTGACGGTTCACATCTATTGACGCGGACACTGGTTCAGCTGGACACACCGGAGCGTTTATTGTGCTGAGTCATCTAGCGAAAGAGTCTCTACTTGACTGGATACCCGCTGACAGTCGCCTCTGCGTGGTTCGTTTGCTAAAGTCTGTGGAAGAACCTCGAGAGAGGTTCATCGCTCCTTGTTTATTGTGCCTGCCTACGCTCCGACAGACTGTAGCTCTGAAATTGCCAAGGGCAGTTTCGACGACACTCCGCGGGCTAAAAGCTCGCACATCGTTTTAGCCGCTGTTGGCATGAACGCTCATGTAGGTATACTAAGCGCTGCTGAGGCCCGATGATTGGTCATTTTTGGTTGCACATGAGACGCGCGGACAGTGGAGGACGCCCGCTTCAGATATGTGCCGGTCACAGGCTGTTTCTTTACAGGACCTATTTTCGGAGTAGCGGAAATCGCTTGACGACGTGGTGCCCACCAACGAACTCGCACCGGATCCAAATAGACTACATTGCCATCATTTCTGGGTGGCGAGGGTCGATCACTGCCTACCACTCCTTTTAGAATATCTGCGTGGACTCTGACTCCGCACTTGTCCGCGCTGCTCTCTACCACGCTTTCTAGGTCTACGCAAAAGACGCATACCTCGCTTAGGCTTCGAGAAGCTCTTGAACCCAGAACCCAAGCAAACCTATCGGAACCGGTTCCTCCACCGCATGTGTGTTGGCCTAATATTGGATCTCAACAATCACTGAAGATAGATATCCGAAACTTTGCTCAATGCCGCAATTTCCATCTGGGTACAACTAACCAACATCATTCAAGCATTGGATATCTGATAGGACTGTGGCTTTGCTGAACGCCCGTCGACAGATTCCTTCTGGTCGCAACCACAACTCAACCTGACTCATCATCCGACACCAAGTGAAACAGAATGTCTGTGCAACCCGGGAAGCTTGGTGGATCCGCAAGCCTAAGGAAACGTGAGAAGCGAAATTTGCTTGAACTCTTCACAGATTCTTCGGCTTGATTCGTTCAACAGCTTGTTGGAAGCCTCTTGTGAGTGAAGTCGCCAAGGATGACAGTGGCTGTCGGATATCCAACAAAGAGGTACGTTTGGACTGTTTGGCAGAATTTAGTTGGCCACGTGCTACTTCCAGTCCGTACTTTCCGTCTTTGGCAAACGTAGGCTGTGGACACGATGCCCTTTTCAGGAAGAGTACTTTAGTGTATTTCTGTACTCAAGCTTCATTGTGTCCCTGGTCACGATGACCTTTCACCTACTGCGTTCGCGGACGACAGTGACTCTCCGCTAGTGTCTGTCTGGCCCATTTGCGTTTAATCGGGACAAAGACACAGTCCTAGATAACTGAGACGAGTGTGTGGTGAGTTATTATTGTTAATAGGCAGCGGTGTTCATAAAGGTCATCGGTCAGGTAACTGACACTCTAATGACTCGGCAACGTTTCCTTGTGTGGTTGGGGAGAGATATCGGTTGACAAAGTGCTGTGCGAGTAAATTATACTTCCCGGTTGCCTATCCCGTGAAAGGGGTTTCATTTGAGGCCTTCCACTTTGAGCCTTTGACTCAAAAATCTGACGCACCAGGTAGTGGGAGGATGTACGTTTTTTCTGGGACCCTGCTCCTAGCCACTGACTCGAAAGTCTAACCTGCTTGGCTGCACGGGGTTGGTCTTATCCAAGGGACAAGGGAATTAGGCATTGCCATCTCTATCCTGATGCGAGCACAGGCACACAGTAGGTGTCTTTTAAGCAGCACCAGACTGGTTTTAAAAGTATTTCGACCGCATTGAATAATGCACCGGCTATCATGATCAACCTTGGGCAGTCGGATTGTGCGGTTTTTAGGGAGGACGTTTTCTAGCCCGTCCTACCTCGGGGAACGCAGCATCGCTGCTTCCGTGAATATGGACATGCTGGTCGCCTGGGGGACACGCCTTACCGCCTTCACACTCCTATCGCAGAGGATAGTACGACTTTACTCCCCAGACTGCCTCATAGCACGATTACTCGCTGCCCTTGGTCTGAGTGCTTTCCTTTGACTCTCTTGGCATAGGTGCACCCTGTGGAACTGAGTTTCAGCCAGTATAGCCCGTAGGATCATTGCAGCACTCAAGCTTAACCATCACAACAAGGTTGCAGCGTTAGTCCGTGGAAAACCGACATAGGAACCTCGGGAGAATGGCTTTTGCTAACGGAAACAGCCATGCCTGTATCAACTGATACGAACAACGCACAGTGAAACAATAGGTGAAAAAATTGGCTCAATAATTCACTTGCAAAAACGTCGACTGGATAGATGGGTCGAAAACTTCGAACAGCGGCTTAGCTGGCCTCCTGCAACACGGTCTTTGGAGATAGTGCATACGGACGAATGGAATGTAACCCTAATCGCCCGTCAGAAGAAGAAATAAATTACGAAATATTCGTACTGAAATGTGAAAAGGCACCAGGACCGGATGGTCTGTATCCATCCCTGTTCACAGAAGACAAGGAATCCCTGGTGACTCATCTAACAAAGCTCATTGGGAGTGAAATGGAGTGAAGGAAAAGTGTCTGCAGAATGGGACAGGTAGACTTACGTGGGCGCTGTGTAAACAGTCGTTCAGCTGTAACACCCTTTCTGTGTCTAGCTGCCATGCCATCTGAAGGTAGCATGAGGGATTAGATACTGCCAGATTGCCCAAAGTTAGACAGGAGTAGTCAAGATGCAGTAGTCGGGTTCGAACCAGGACCTTTCGGTCAGCGTCCTAACCATTAAGCTATCTCGCCGCTGTGCTGTGTGAAAACCACCGTGGTAGCCGTGGCATCGAAGGTGCTTTCTGGCCTTATCCTTCGAAGTTTGACTAAATGAGAACGTTCCAAAATCTGCGGGAAGCTCTCGCCTGAGTCCACCGCAACAAGAGGTGTCTTCTTTCACCTATCCTCCTCCACTCTGTCAGTGCTGCTGTTACTGAAAACTCACTACCAACCTCTAGTGCCTGTGGGGTCGAAGTGTTCCCGGGGCGTCCGCTCACAGATATCGAGTACGCAGACGACATGGCTCTTCTTGGATCTGACGTCTTCGTAATGCAAATAATATTAAATAATCTGATTAATTCTGCCTCACGGTTTGGCATACGCTTTACACCTCAAAGTGTAAAGTGCTGCTGCAAGACTGGGTGGACTCAAACCCTCGCGATGAGCCGATTCAGTTAGTAGACAAATTTGTCTACCTGGACAGCTGTATCAGTCTCGGTGGTCTCGCGAAAGGTGATATTTCCATCCGAATTGGGAAGGCCAGAGCAGCTTTTGTGAACCTGCACCACATGTAGTGTAGGCGTGACATCAGCTTATTTGTCGAGAGTCGAGTTTACACTGCTGCTGTGCGTTCCATATTATTATACGGGTCAGAAACCTGGCCGCTGCGCGCCGTAGACGTCAAACGATTTTCACTTTTTGACCATCGATATATTCGGAGCTTCTTCTGAGTTTGGTGGGAAAACTGGTTCAGTACCGCTGAACTACATCGAACGGTTTTCGGAAGAAATAACTCACCCTCGATAGATGAACTGATCACACTGCATAGGTTGCGCTGGCTTGACCACGTGCTCCGTATGCCAGCCGACCGACTTCCTCGAACGGCTCTTTTCGCACGAAAACTTGAAGGGTGGAGACGACAAGGGGAGGTCAGTGGGGTATGAAATCCATTACCAGCAAACTCAGCTGCGCTGGTCTTACTGTCTCCCTGGACGGGCCACATCAATGATTAGAGACATTGTCAGACATGGCCTAATCGCGCCCTCAATGGCTGTAGATCGTCCAAGCTTTCGCCTGCATTGCATAGCTCCCCTCCCAGTCCTGACAACCCTGTAGTTACGCATCCATTAGATCAGCTACCGCCCACGATACGCAGTTATCTACCCCACCTCCCCAAATCATTGGTGAACAAAAGTTGAACAGTTATAATCGCTGTACGGCAAGTACGTGGTTTTTTGCAGATGCTGATGATGTATGTTGACTTGTCTACCAGCTTCTTCACAAAATGTCTAGTGAGACGTTTAGAATGTGTCCGAAAACGAGTTAGAAGAGAGACTGAGGTATCGAGGATAAACAACGTTTTACTTGTCTATGAATAAGCGAGTATATGGGATAAGTTCGATACATCGCACAGTCCTATGAGAATGCTGTAGCAGTTTTCCACAGTTCCGAGGTTCACTGCCACAGAGGTGTGAGGCAAGGAGATCCACTCTCCCCATTATTGTTCATCATGGCAGTGGATGAGGTTCTTGGATTGTCGATGCCGCAACTGGGATACCAGTTCCATGACACCCTAGTAGATGGTTTTGCCTTCGCTGACGACTGGGTCGTGTGTGCAGAAAGTCAAGCTCGCCTCAAAGAGAAGCTTGAAGCTGCCGCGGTTGAGTTGGGAAGAGCTGGTATGAAGATAAACGCCCGGAAGACGAAAGCGATGGTGATCTGTGGGGACAGGAAACATCGGGCGACAGCAGTCTCAGTCGAACCATTTTGCTTCGCCGAGGAACTCATCACTCCTCTGGGTCCGACAGACACAGTAACATATTTGGGCATCCCCTTTACTTTCAAGGGGAAAGGAGTCTTCAACCATCGACAGCATCTGCTCAAACTGCTCGACGAGGTGACGCGTGCCCCGTTGAAGCCGCATCAAAGAATGGAGATCACAAGGAACTACCTGATACCGAGGCTGACATATTCGCTCGTGCTTGGCCAAGTCCACCGAAACACGCTCAAAAGGTTGGACAACTACATCAGGCAATCTATTCGCGGCTGGCTACGTCTACCGAAGGATACCCCGATCAGCTACATCCATGCCGGTAAACAACATGGGGGACTTGGTATCCCAAGTCTGAGTGCAACAATCCCGATGCAGCGGAGAGTGCGTATGGAAAAGCTGCTTTCTACTCAGTGCCGTGTACTACGCAATGTGGTCAACGATTCCGCATTTGGCAAGGTTGTTCGGGATCTCAGCCTTCCGATCCGTGTCCATGGTTCATGCGTAAACACCAAGGAAGAACTGGTGGCTGCTTGGGGTGATAGCCTGCACAACAGCGTTGACGGTCGCGGTTTACGAGAGTTGGTCGCTTCGCCTCTTTCTAATCGATGGCTCGTATTTCCAGAAAGAGTGTTTCCTCGGATATTTATCCGCGGTATCCAGCTCCGATGCAACCTGCTCAGGACGAGAGTTAGAAGCGCTCGACATGGTCACGGTGGCCAGACGATCTTATGTCGTGGAAACTGTGGCCAACCAGAGAGTTTGGTGCATATTTTGCAGTCCTGCTGGATCACGCATGACGCCAGATGTGCTCGTCATAATCGGGTTGCAAGGGAACTCGCAAAACGCCTCCGTCGCCTGGGATACACCGTCTTTGAGGAGTTGAGAGCACCAACTTCGACGTCCTTCATCAAACCTGACCTAATCGCTGTTCAGGAGCACCGAACAACTGTGATAAACGTAAGCGTAGTGTGGGATGGGTGCGGACTGACTGTGTGGAATGAGAAGAAGCAGAAGTATAGTGCTGATGATTGTTCCCAGGCCATCATCTCAGCCTTACGTTCAATCGATTGTGACGTCAACGTTTTGGTCCACCAACGGATGATCAGTTCCAATTGAGGGAACTGCTTTCCTCAACCCGCCAAGGCTGTTATTGGACTGGGACTTCTTAAGTCACAGTCACTGACTTGTGATTGCTTGCCATTGTGGGCTGTCTACCTACTTACGACACTTTTAGGCGTGGAACGTGGCGTTGAGTTTTCATTGTTGCCATTGACTTTCACACCTGACCCATTGTGACGGACACTTTGTGCCTGATGTGTGAGTCTTGACTGTGCTAGCGCTTACCGCGCCTTGAAGAGCATTCAGCATTGTTTGTCCTTTCTTCGGTTGTTGGACTTTACACGCGTGTTTCCGTACCAAAGTTTTTACATAAGTTGGGATTCATCTTATCTGACTGGAACTGTCGGTGGCATGACCTCGAATGAGACGTTTCTCTCTTTTATCTCATTCTCCTGTAACCCTTTCGCATTCATCGCTTACACTCACTTTTTATGCCTGTGACCATGCTCTTCAAAAATATGCGATAAAATAAGCAGACAAAAACCATGACATCTAGCTTGGATGTTCACTCTCTTCCCTTCTTGTTCACTTTCGTCGTGGATCGAATCACGAGGCGAACACCGGAGTGTCTTTAATGTATGGGTGTTCAAGTCGTTACTGGTGAGAACCTTGTCGAACTGTAGTACACAGGCAACGTTGTCCTCATCTTTGAATATGAGGGCCAAACACAGGCATAAATATGGATTTTCAGCCGCCATCCGACGTTGGTGGAAGATAACCTTGTTAAGGTACAGAAAGAAAGTGGAAGAGTAATGAGTTAATTCGAAGAGGTTTTATGTCCCTAAGGAAAAGAATAAGGTGCCTGCACTTCTTGGAAGCATTCATATAAACATATCAGCATCATATCAAATTAGGACACTCTCACGTACATATTCGTCCCTGTCTAGCACTTCGAGAAAACGGCAAGCGTATTTGGTCGCAGTATGGTAGTGCTTGCATAGCATCATATATGGCATCAGCCGCATAGCATCAACCTTGGAATGGACTGTCTCTCGGGTGTGTTATACGCAACCACAGGTATACATTTTTAATAGGAAAATGACTGTGTATGTGTATGATAAATGCAGATGCACTTCAACTCTTGACATATGGGGTTTCTGAAAGTGTACTAGATGGCTTGCCCATAACTTCAGCTATACATCGTTTGATTCTGGTTCCTTAGTAAAACAGGGTTATGGGACAGATGCATTTAGCAAATCCGCTGCAAAGCACAAACCCATCATAGGTCATGAGTGCGATATTAAGTACGAAATATATATATGTATATACAATAAATAATATAATATATTAATATAATATATATAATATAATATAATAATAATATTATATATATATATAGCTGATCAATCCAGATGGTCCCCTGAGAGACACCTGGTTGTATCAAGGAAGGATCGGCGAAAAGGATCGAGTGAAAAGTTTAAAGCAGCTGCTTGTATCAAAGCTCAGAAATCTAGTCTCACGATAATTTCAGGTAATGGCGAGCCCGCTTTTGTTTTGTTTTCATGACAGTCCAGTCAGAATTTTTTGCACTATTCTTATTCTCACTACTGTGTTCTTATCCCTTTAGCTTAACTTGATTGTATTCCGAACTCGACTGTGTTAAATTCAACAATGAGCGTTCCCTTTATAAACCAAGATTCGGGTGTTCTCGCCATGGATGAGGAAGGAGAAGATCAAGCCCCTCGGGGAAACACACTGAAACTGTGGGGTAACCAACAGACCATGAATCTCAACACTATGGTGTACACCAATATCGTACAATCCCCCTACTTCAAAGCTAACCTGATCGAATTGAGGACATATCACGAAGTGATTGACGAAATATATTACAAGGTACAGTGACTGGTGTTTTTTGGTTAATTTTCCAGGTCGAACATTTGGAACCATGGGAACGGGGTAGCCGTAGAGTGGGTGGACAGTCCGGTATGTGCGGAGGAGTCCGTGGAGTTGGCGCTGGAGGAATCGTGTCCACAGCTTTCTGCCTCCTGTATAAGCTCTTTACGCTCAAACTCACTCGAAAACAGTTGAAAGGCTTACTAGACCATCCTGATTCCCCCTACATCCGTGCCCTCGGCTTCATGTACATAAGGTGCTTCTGTTCTTTCGGCTCTTTATCATTCTTAGATACTGTCTACCTCCAGAGGATTTTTGGTGGTGGTACGCACCGTATCTGGATGATGCAGAGGTAAGCCGGTCCGATTACTCACCCTTCTTTTCGTTCTGAACAATCCCACTGGGACGGCAATGTGGTTTCGCGCGAAATTCAATCGCTGTTCGGATGCGCGTAAGAGTTTAGGTGGTTGCTTTACTCGTACCTGAAAGAGTTCTTTGCCTAACGATTTCCCTCTCAATTTTCCATTTACAGGAAATAGACGTCAAAGCTGGTGGTGGGAGTATGATGACTATCGGCTCAATGATCCAGCATTGGCTCACCAAATTAGACTGGTTTGGAACACTGTTTCCTCGTATTCCCGTTCCCGTGCAGAAAAAGCTCGAGGAGAAGTTGCGTGCTCATGGTCCAGCTCCAACGCTGCAAAGCCCAATAGCTCCAATCGCTCATAAGGTTATCAGTCAAAGTGTTCGTGAGATGGACACCAGTAACCACAAGAAGCATGGACATTCTCACAAAAGCAAACACGGGTAGGTCTTAGTTACTTCTTGTAGATAGCACTTTTAAAACTACTCTGCAATGTCGTTACAAGATAATGGGTTGTGTTTCTGACCATTTTCATCAGACTGTCTAGCGTTACTTGATCTGGCACTGATTCTTAAATCACAGAGCCACAGGCTAGTACGGCATTTTGAATACGATCCACTGAATTACTTTCACTTTCAAGATACGTATGTATGCGTTAGCCCTCCTGAACAAAGACCAACCACAAGGAATAATCTAGGCTTGGAAGTGTCCCCAAAAGGAGACCATCTGGACCGAAGACAGAGTCGGTTCGCACACGCACTCTATGTTGAAAAGCCAAAAGCATTGTGCAGCTGTTTCATCCTTATTGGGAATCATCAGCAGTGCATATCCCACGAAACCCCGAGAATTTCGGACCCGCGACCTTCCGGCCAGTAGCTTAACATTTAACCGTTTGGCCACGAGCGGCCGATCGGAAATGTGATTAGCTCGCACTAGACAGCATATAGCGCCACCCAGCGTTCACTCGCCACATCACCTGGACACCTGTTGATTAGTTCCTCGAGTAGCGACATTTCAGATGGAATTTTCACCCCTTCTATCTACATGTAGATTGTTGGTAGTATGAGAACAGTGCAGATTTCATCCTGTAAGTCAAACCAATCTATGCGGTTAAGTGTTCAAACTCCCTGGAGTTTCCTGAGATGTTCACTGCTGATGATTCCTAATAAGGATTAAACAGCTGTACAGCGCTTCCCGGCCGTTCAGCATAGATTGGCTTCAGCTACAGGACGAAATCTCCATTACAGATTCCAGAATCTCCTCATATTACGCAGGCATTCTAATAGGTGTTATTTTTCCTATACATATTAAAATCATACTTCCGGATCGTAGCGAACCAAAACTACGACATCGTAGCCGTCACTTTGAGGATCTGTTTCTCTATTGTGTGGGTATTCTTTACCACAACAAACAGTATTATCCCTGAAAGAAATGAGTAACTAGTGGGGATCAGTTACCAGAGCTGGCGAACCATTTTGTAACCAGTTGTCCCTCAAACAAGCTCACCTCGAGAAACCACTTTTATATAAGGGCATTCCATTCAGACACATATAGGATTTCTTTTGAAGTGAACATCTCTTTAAAAACTACCCCTAAATTTACCTTAAACAGATACCACTCTAACCGGTCCCCAGGAGCAACATTCCATCCCAACAAAGACCAGGATGATTTGCGCTTTTTTACATCCTGAGATGAAGTAGACACATGACTGATGTAATTACACACAGGTTTACTTTCCAAATAGTTGAGGCTCCCAAACATGATTTCAAGCATAACTGCTACAGTATTTCCTCCAAACTACACCTCTTCAAAAAGCGCATACTACTCTGAAGAGGTCATAGTAGCACACTGTCATTCACAGTTTAGGAGATGGACGAAATTCAACTTTGCTAGTCTCATGAGATATGGAAACTTGATAATCTACATACCACCGGAAACTTGTGCTTCGTGTGATAAACGAGTAAATTTCAAATATCGGCTGAGTAAAACACGCTCCACTCATGGGGGAATTCCAGTGGTTCTTAAAAGTTCAACTAACCACTCTTAAGCGCATAGTCTACGGCGCCATCACTCCCCATGTTATATAATACGTGAAATTCAAAAGCATAATTGTTAAAAAAATAGTGATTCTACAAATTAAGGGAGATCCCCCAACATCCACCAAGTGCCTTCTGTGCACCGAAGGTAGTTATTGTCGGAATTATGAGCATCATTAGCATCTGTAAGCCGCCATATCACTGATGCACTAGTATCGGCAGTCACTCAAAAGGACGTTGTTCTCAATACCACAGGTTTTTCGGCCTCGTGAATCTTTGGAAAGACGTTAATTGTTAGGGTCACCCGGGGGATCTATACTTCCACCTGGGAATGATAGTTTTGGCCATTCCCAAAAAGGACCGACTGGTGATGGCTTATGTTCTCAGACCACTTTTTCTGCAACGTATCTGTCTTTGACTTCATCGTTCTCAGCTGAGCAGGTATTACTTGTACAATGTAGTCAGCCAACATCGTTAGGCATGTGTGGCTGAAGCATTTAGAGGATGACTGCTTCTCACGTTTGATAAAATGAAGAAAGAATCGGAGCTTGTTCATTGGTGGGCACAGTGTAGTCAACTGATTTACGTTGTTCTAGAAGGTAGTAATGCAAACGGGCAATTTGTAATCAGCACATGGCTGAAGTAGACACTCTCCGCTGTCCGCGCGACTCTTGTCTAGTTACAGACGAACACAAGACTAAACCTACTAACATGCACGTTCATGTTCCCAGCGAACACGACGATATCTGAGCTTCTGGCTTGTTGTAAGAAGTCCATAGAGCTCAGTGGTTAGGGGACTAGCTTAATGACCGGAAGGTCCGTGGTTCGAATGCAGCCTCATACTCTTGACTGCACTTGTCAACGCTTTTGACAAGCTGGCGTTATCTAAGCCCCATACCTTCTTCAAGTGGTGTGGCAGCTAGGCGCCGAACTATTTTTTTCGAACGCATGATGAAGATTGATCCTACAGAGAGTTTTGCCGCTGTTAGGTATTCACCAACGATCTTAATTCCGAGCGTCATCGGAGAATTTTTCAAGCACATTATGATCGCGTCAGGAAGTAACGAACAATTATATCATGTACCATTGCTCTTTATCCTCGAGAATCTGTGTTTAGCTTGGAGATCCTCACTCCCTGCTTCAACAATTTATGTGTTCTTATCATACTTGGAATTTCGATTGTTTTCCATTTTACTTTAAAATTTCGTATGAATGTCTCTTGCGGATAACGTAAACACCTGTTTGATCGATATATTCCTTTCTATTTCTATTTATATTCTATTCTATTCCATATAAATCTCCTCGACGGTTTGGCCTCTATTTCATATCGAACCTATTTACCGCAATTCGCACCGTATAATCCTTGAACTAGCATTGAATGTGATGATGGCTGCTCGGGACAGCGTGTCAGCTACAGCCTTTCGTTATTACGTAGACCAGTGTTTCCATTATTTGGAGGCAGTTGCCAATGACAATTTTGCCACATATTGAGGGAATACACTGCTCTTCGAGGAAGCGATAAAAATAGACAACTTGCGTTCATTTTGATTTTTTACTCTGATGACTTGTATCCCATTAATCCGCTAACCTGACCGTCCTCTGGTATCATCGGTTTTATATATGAGATTCACAATGTTTTCTTTTGGCGATCACATTGATCAAGGCTACACAATAGTCGAATCAAGGAATTCATATCGAGATTGTATCATCGGGTTCTTCCGTACATACTGTCTCAATCTTACAGGGGCAGGACTAGGTAAGATTCGCCGAACAACAAGAGTACTCATCTGTGTGGTTTAGCATACGGTGCTTGTGTTTGGCTTCTTTTTTCTCTTCGGCAAGTTGAAGTGTAAGTCATACACCAAACGTTTCTACTGTGAATAGAGGGTTTAATTCTCTCATAGTTCTCTTGTTTTCACTTATGATAGTGTCAAGGTCACACTCCGAGGTTATAAGTTCGATTGAGACTCTTCGTACAGTTGTAGGAATCCGACAAAAATAAAGTGGATTTCCGTAAATCGATAAATAACCATTGATCGAAACATGCCTCCCTTATTTTTTGAGTGTGTTTACTACCAGTTCATTACAGAAGGAGCGGTTTCAATGTATCGTATTTGTTAGCCGTGTTTTCTCCATCTGAGCTGGTTCGCCCTCTATCAGGATCCCTACATCACTAGTCAGAGCTGCCAAGAAAGTGCAACGCAAGTGAATAAGGGGAGGATTTTTTAAGGCAGTAAAGCTCATGGCTCATTTGCATTGGTTCATTGCCATTTGTAACTCCTTACAATTTCTTTGGATGATGATATAGACATCTTGACGTGTCTAAATATCTCCCTGTTTTCAGTGATCGTGAACGTCATCGGCATCATGGACGCAGATCCCGCTCCCGATCTCACGAACGTCGACGGTCAAATTCCCCACGTGGACGAGAAAGTTCGTTCGAGCGAGATTTGAAACGTGCCCGCGAGAGACAAGAACGTGATAGACGCCGAAGCAGAAGCTAGTTTTCAAAGCTAGAATTTGCCGGACCTTTACTTTTTAAGGCCACCACTCTGCGATTACGCTCTTGTATATTGCATTTTTGTTCCCCTGCGTAAAACCGGATGGAATTACCCACTTGTATTCCCCATTTATTGTATGATAAATTTCTGTTACCAGTTGTCTCCGATTCTATTCGAAGTAGAATCTGGTTCTCACATGAAGGTCTCGTGAAGGTCCTTGTCGTTTTATGAGACCTCATTCCGCTGGCAGTAGTAAAAATAAATTTCGACTGTGAAGTGGTAACATGTAAATTCGAAATCACTCAAGCCTATGAGCCGTGCTTAGTTTCCATTCAGATAATCATGTGTGGGAAATTCCGGCGAACTACAATCGGAGTGCATATGTGACTATAAGACAAGTGTGAATTAACTTGCCCCTTTTTGTGGCACTCTCGATTTAGTGTCTCATCTGAACGCCTTACTAGATTGTCATGGAAATTTCAACTATAATCAAATCAGTCTTAGTCAATGGAAAAACTGAGTGGTAAATCTTTGAGAGACAACAGGATGTCTATCCAATGGGAATGTCTCCTCGTGGGTAAGACGAACCGTATCACTCGAATCTGCGCCGAAATAGAGAAATTGTACATGTACTCGAACTTACAAAACGGCGCTTGTGAATCTGTGGCGAAATACCCCTTTTGCCGGAGACCTTCGTTTCACAAATCTCCGTATCTGTAACTGAGATATACTAGCGCGACGAAGTGGACTTGTGTACCAGTCGTCTGTTCGTATTTTCTGATTCCTTACTGACGATATAAATCTCTTCTACCCAACTAAATTGGAATGAACTCGGGACAAGGTAGTTCACCACGAGATTGTATTTAAATATGACAAAACTTCCAATCACTTAGGACTGAAAAAAAATGAATTGTCTTGTGTCAGCTCATCCAGTCCAACTTCAGTTCAAAATGAATGTGGGGAGATAGCAAATCAAAGCTTTATGCGATACCAATCGTTTAACGTGACAATTGGCAACAATCTCAGTCAATGAGTCCGGGGATTTCCACTTGGGTGCTTTGGGACCAGAAGTTTATCATCCTTGAGATAAAGTGGTTCACCCGTCTAAGTGGTCATAATGAGGCACAAGGCCCCTTTCCACCAAAAGTGTCTGACTGGTATGAATTTATCACCTCAGGTAGTTCTTTGTGAGGATTGCCAGTGAATCTAACAGAGTTACTCTTGTAAACGAGCTCAGTACTGATTAGCTAAGCACTTGTTCGATGTGCCTTGTCGTACCACCTAAGGAGGCGGTTTGCTAACCCCGAGTTCTGTGTAATCCAATCCCAAAAATCACGATAGTTACATCTTGTCCGGTATACGTGAACGGTTTCACATTTCCGCTCAAAATACTCATGATACTTGATCCACAGTGGCCTCTTTCAGAAAAAGCAGCACAATTTCATCTCCAGAGCAGGTACATCTTCATATTTACCCATCGTATTGATGATAGAACCGCACAGGTGACGCGCCTTTGTTCTTCAGACGTACGACCTTCCCGTAACCATAAGTACCTAGAATCTAACAACCTTGCGTCATATAAATTTAATCCACTTACATTTGGTGCCAAAAGTAACGGTCTGTTATATACTCGGGACATGGTTTTCTCAGGCACGGGAAGCTCACCTGCCGTCGTGCATATAAATCATCCACTCTCACTAGCCACCATACTTTTTATTCTTGGTGGCTTCGCGGCTTGAGACAGGATCACTCACCATTTGACATATTTGCCTTTCCGCGTGAGTCCTATCAAAAAGGAATCTTATCCAACCGTCCATACCATGTTTGAGCTTTTTTTCACGAGTCGAATCGGCAACGTTTCTAAAAGTAACTAGTAGACGCCAGTACGACCTACATGTATCGACTATACACTTTCGTTCCCAAACAAGTGCAACACGATCACCAAGTTTCCACTGTTTTCACAACGAAAACCCAAGAAAAGTTCCGGTGTGTGCCGACCAGATTCATGAGATTTTGGCTTCACCATCAATAGGAAGACAGTTCATCGAGAATGATCCTTTCTGCGAAGAGTGGACTACCCTAGAGAATCCAAGTAGTCCCATCTGCTAGGCTCCGCCAATATCTATCTGGAGAAGCAACTATCTGTCCCATTTCGCTCCCGATGTATCTGATTAACATGCAGCATCTCACACGTCTCGCGTTATCCTGTATACCACCTTAAAGGGCCTGCACCCAAAGGAGAAACTTTCTTTGATACCAGGAGATTCCAATTTTTATGGTGGCTCAAACAGATAAGTAACAAAGTATATCATTTCCGAAAGCCATGACCTCAGAACGAACATTTTTATGTGAGAAACTGGCATGCTACATATAATATAATTGATCACAAAACTCCTAGATGCAAACTACGAAAAATAGGATAACACGTGGCAAGCACAGAGTAATGGCGTTTGTACTAACCACGCACTGGGTTTACTGGACGCGCAAAGAATATGGGCTAGAAATTAGGTGTAGCAACTGATAAGGTGATCCTGATAGTCCTGCCGTTGCCCATTTGATCATAAAAAGATCTTAGGATCCTGTTATTGAGATACCTCCCAATAGCATCCTAGTGCAAGACACCGGCTCTCAGTCCCCTACGGTCACAATATCAAGTAGCACCTGCTGGGACACTCTTTGAAGTATTTAACTGGGGCACTTTGAACAGTGGATCCGCTTTCCAGGACGGCCGTTCATTATTTTTCAAAACGGCCTTCTGTAGTGTTTTCGAAGTTAGTGTGCCCTGTTTGTGCATAAATGGTCCCATTTGTGAGCACTACCTAGTCAATAGTCCGATAGATATGACGAACATGGAGCAGGTAGGTCTCTCGTCTGCGGATGACTGTGAATAAGTAGAAACCGTTCGTTGGCACGGTTTGTCATTGGAGACAGTCAATTTTTACACATTTCTGCCGAACTGCGATTTTTCTCCTACCATAATGACATTCGGGACTAACACGCTCTCATGTGATATTACACGAACATAAAAGCCGCATTTCACAACCGAGAGCAACATGGATGGCACCAATTTCAGAAAGCCAGTGTACCCACAGTGAGGGGCTTTTCACGATTTAGTCCTTCTATTTCTGGATTACTTGTCATAACATACACACTGATGTGAACTGTCCGCTCTTTGCAAAACCATGCTTGAGGGTTCTATCGCTACCGATAACGCCGTCACCAGGGTGGGGGGTAACAAACTGTACCGATGCTTGGTAGGTAAAGTTTGAAGGGACATCTTACCGCGGAGAACATGTCTTGCGTGTGGAATCAGTGTTCTTTGATTCTGACAGCGACCAGAATGGGGTGGCTTCTTTGTGCGAAATAGCCAGTGGCAAAATTAGTATGATTGTGTCGCCCATCAATTTTCGCTCCACTGACGAACTAAACAGTCTTACTGCCAAAATGGTCTCATTTTGTCCTTTTAACTAAGTTTCCAATTAAACTATCTAAATAGTGATGGCTAAAACTTTGTGCTTAATTTCATAACTTTTATGTCACTAACGACGCTTCCACCGCAACACAGTGCTTTAGTCTTAACGAAGATACCGCATAATTCGACGACAGGAAATCTCATTTGTGGCCACTCACCTGTCAACCGGGAGAAGGTCACAAAAAATCGCAATATTCTGGTTTTGAAGCGGCCCGTAAGGTGCAACTACCAGAGGTGCTTCACCTGTGATGAACGAAAGTGCCTCACAACCATTAGGGGGTGTCAAGTATTAATTTCTGAAAATCAAACGGATATTGTGCCGCCTTACATTCCACACACTGCCTGCAGATAGCTTTTAATCGCTGCGATAGCAAGCACTCTGCAATTGTCACATCTTCTAACGGCAATGTGAGCAAAGCGTCCGGAAATAGTGCTGATGTGCTCATAAGACGCTTACTCAAACTTCTGAAGAGATGGGTATTGCATTTTCATGAAAAATTCCAATAGCAAGAAATCAGTCACTGCAAAACTTGCCAAGATAATTTTGAGAAAAGACGTTCGTGAGACAGTTCATTAGAAACGGTACTGCAGTGCAATTAAAAAATTTACAAAGTGATGACCCCTGTAACACAAAGAAATGCGTTTATTGACGAAACTTTTAGAAGGAACAAGGACATTTTGGTAAATATGGAACCAAATTTACTGCCTGATATAATTCGGTACTGTAAAAGATGGTGATTAGTGAACATCCGGGGCAGATGCCGTCGACGTCTAACAAAATCGAGAAAGAGCAATCCCACTGTTTGCCAGAGATATGTAGTTGTTGCGTCAGATGCCTTGGCTGCAATGTTGCATATCCAGTGGCACCATGGACCAACGTGTGGCATACAGTCTCCCATGTGTCACAGACCAGAACGTAAAAATTCAATTTCAGTTAAGGCCATTCGACGCTGTGTTCGAGCGCAGTCCGGAAGCCATGTGAGGATGAATGTTGCTGGTTATCTGCTTAGCTAGCCCATGACAGATGATACTTTCAGTTCATTTGTGTTTCGGTTCAAATAGGAAATTCATATATGTATGCCGTCGAATCCCTAGGTCTCTCTCCAGAATGGAACGACGATAAAGGGCTTTCAGCGTAAAAGTTATGCAATGTAACGTGAGGGCATACAGGCACAATCGGGCCACCTGCTATGGTGTTTTGTATCTTTCTTTGCTTCCATTACAACATTATGTATTTTGTCAAGAGCATAAACGTTTTTTGTCTGAATACGAAGTTTTTTGTTTGAATACGAAAAACCACAAGAAGTCACGCACTTGTACAATTTCACGCAATACAAAAGTGGTCATGTGCTTCGACTCTCCTGATTTCGCTCGCGCTTACAGCGGCCATTAACGAGTTCCGTGTGCTAACTCTGGTATCAAAATAGTTCAGACTATCTTCGGATGTTAGTATACGTGAGAACTGTTCAAAAGAAGACCGTTGGACAACGATGATTAGATTAGTATTTATTCCTTTACCTGTGCCAACGACGAACTACTTTAAAGAGCACAAATTTTAGTGATTCTGTTCCGTCTGACCTCTTTAAAATTGTATACTCGATATAGCGTTATTAATTTTATTTCCTTGCCACACTCCTGGTAAATTAGCTTTTGGGTAGCCAGACCAATACACTGCATATACACGTCCGAACAAGTATATCGCACCAACGATTAACAGTGTAGTGGCCTGGCTGCCCAATAAG